>ML778647.1:130469-155596 GCA_009831015.1 Picea engelmannii | reverse complement strand
ACAAGCAGATCAACATCGTAGTGAAAGAAGTTTTGAAGTAGGGGATTGGGTGTTTTTAAGACTACAACCATACAAACAGATGTCCCTCAAGCAAGCCAAGAAGGATAATAAATTATCACCAAAGTACTATGGATCTTATAAGGCGTTGCAAAAGATTGGTACTATGGCATACAAATCGGAGCTGCTTGCATCTTCACGAGTACACCCAGTTTTCCATGTTTCATGCTTAAAGAAGGTTATAGGTGACAATATCCTAGTTCAAACTATATTTCCATAACTTGAAGAGGAAGGAAAAATCATATTGGAGCCTGAAGCCATCACTGACACAAGAATTCGCCAGCTGATGAATAGATCCATTTCAGAGTATCTCATTAAATGGAGGAAACTACCAGCTGAAGATTCCACTTGGGAAGATGAGTCTTTTATACAGAAGCATCCAGAGTTACTCAAGCGTTACAGACAACACGTGTCTCAAGGGGAGGGGCATGTTAAGCCCTAATATTGGCTCATTACCCCTTAATTGGGGCATATTATATTAGTAGTGTTATTTTATTTATGCCAGCTTTAGGAAATTAGTTGTAATTATACCTCCTAGTCTCCTATATATACCAAGGAGACATTTTCATTTTGAATCATCTTGTACTTGAACATTTAAGTGGGGTAAAAGGAAGTTTCCCCCTCAAAGAGGCTCATTATCTGAAATTATCTCTTTTTCAAGGCATTGAGTACTTTTCCTGAGGTTTTTCTATGCTATATTGATGTTTGGTTCTTAACACAAACTTATATGCTAATTAAAACGATTACAATCCTTGGTGGTCTTATGTGATGGCTCAATCCTCACAACATTAAAAACTTTAAATTGCAATCCTTTCAAAAAAAAAAAAACGCAGCCTCCTTGGAATTCAAAAAAAAATGAAATCTGTGCGCTAGGTGTTGAGTTTTCCTCCACCTAGCTCCTTTAATGTTGGTGGCGATGCTCATGCATCAATATCCACCCTTAAAAACCCCTTATTTCAGGGGCCATCACCCAAATCCTTCTTCATATGTGACTAAGTATACCTACAAAGGATACAACACATATCGAAAATTTGTCTAATTCATGGACACCGAGGTGAAGGAAAATTGTCAACAAAACATCTAGTTTAATCAAGCCCTCAAATTTTAGAAATGGGTTCACTAAGGAAATTGACTCATTAGGAATTATATTTAGAAAACATTCACCCATATAATGGGGACCATTTATTCCTAAGTGGGGATGACCAATCTAGGTGAATATTAGTGGCCATCCACCTAAAACTAATACATTGAATTCAAATTGTTCCACTTTTTGGTAGTTTTACTATTTTTTTTCAAGTCCTCAACTTTTAGTGCACTTTTTGGGCATTTCCCATGCATTTCCAGTAGTTTACATAATTCACATGATAAAATGTTGCATGGAATTCATGGCCTACCAAACACATAGATAACAGATTAATATTTATAATGCTCCAATAAATTCCACAAGAGTTTACATGCAAAATTTCTAGTCCTGAGAAGTTGATGTATCAACAAAGACACCATTATAAAAAGGCATTAGGAGGAGAGTTAAGGTGGAGAAGGAGAGGTATTAACATTGACCTCATTACATGTAATGGTTGATACTAATAAAATCCTTCTCCAACTCACTCTTAGATTTTTTTGGTATATTTTATTTACTTGTTTTCGTCAACGTGCTCTCTATTAATTTTATGGTAGAATTACATTTTCACTCTCCTCTTCTCTTGAAATTCAATCATTTTAAATCTCATACCTAAAGATTAGGACCAATATGCTTTTTTTAATAACTCGTTAAGGGTGTTACTTCTAACAAAATTTTTTTTCCCTTTTTAAAACCATTACATCAAACAAACCATAACTAAAAGCATAAACAAAAATGCATATAAGTTATCAGATACAATATATAAGGAGCAAGAAAAAGGTCCATAAATAACATGAAACTGTACCATCAACTAATGAACCAACAATGTGCAATTAAATACTCAAATACAAAATGCATCAACATGTATCTTGCAGAAGTCCAAAGATAAACTAGATGGACCTATAACTTGTATAATTACAGGGATAAACCATCTACACTCCATATAAACATATATATTTCGGGCATCCAAGGCTATACCAATTGCACTCCAACTCCCATAAAGAAGTCACCAACAAGATCCCATGAACCAATATTCAAGAAAATCCCAAAAAACCTTCTTTAATAAATAGGGGGGTGGTAATCACATCAAGGGTTGATTTTCCACCCAACCAATGAAACAACTTCATATTTTTATCCCCTCAATAAGGGCTCAATCTCAATGAGGTAATGGAATCATAATTTATAGGAACTCTGAAGAATCTAAACCCAAAGGTACTCAAGAAAAAAATAATCATGCTTACAACAATTCAACTGAGATTTGGTGGAGAGCCTCCTGGAATTGTAGCACCTCCAAATCCCATGGTATTATGGAATATAGGGGCCTTACTACCACCTTCATCTAGTGATCACAACCACAAAAACAGTGGTGACCCCTTCTAGGAAGGTGTTGGTTTTGGAGCCTAATTCTCTTCCTCATTCAAAGGTCTTGTTTTCAACTATGTTTGGACCCCATTTCTTGGTGGTGGGGTGTGGGGAGTATTCCCCCCCCCAACATATAGGGGGATCCATGGGGGGGAAGACACTTTATGGATCCCTCCCCTGGAAGGGTTTTGGGGGAAGTTCCCCTGAAGATAAATTTTTGGGAAAATTGCCTTGTAAAATATTGTAATTTCATAGTCAATTTGTATCATTCATTATAAGGTCACATATATGATGGTAGAAGCTATGTTAGGGTTTTTTTCCCTAGAAGGAAAATCTCTTTTATGAGGAATTGTATTTCCGTTGTGTGTATGTGAGAGAATATTGTATTCTGAGAGAGGAGACGGTGAAAGAAAGAAGAGGAAGTTACAACGTATGTGTTGTAGGTTGCATACCTTCATTTGATGGATAATAAAAATGAAGGACCTAAAAATTTATCTGGTGGACGTAGCCCACACTGGGTGAACCATGTATACCTGTGTTTTTATTATATTGTGTATCTTTTGTGTTTTATTTTGGCATTTTTTTTCTTTTATTGCTTCACGATCCTGTTTTTCTAACAACTTATATCAGAGCGAAATGTAACTTGTAGGAAAAGAGGGCTATTGGTTTGAGTGGGAGAAATGGTGAAAGATGAAAAGTTTAAGGTCAAGAAATTTAACATCCAAAACTACCAGTTATGGAAGATACAAATGAAAGACTATATATATCATAAGAATATATTCCTACCATTGGGCGGAAAAAAAATCAACCAACGAGTATGAAGGACAAATAATGGGATATTCTTGATAGAAAGGCACTAGGAACAATATGATTTTTCCTGGAAGCGTCAGTGGCTTTCAATATTTCAAAAGAAACAACAATAGAGGATATGATGAAGTCATTGGATAAACTATATTAAAAAACCTTGGCCTCCAATAAGGTATTTCTAATGAAGTGATTATTTAATATGAAGATGTCAGAAGGTGGGTCTATTGCTAACAATTTAAATGAATTTAATACGGTTACTAATCAACTAAGTTTTGTAAAATTGGACTTTGACGATGAGGTTAGGGCTATTATAATATTGTGCTCATTGCGAGAAAGATGGAATTTCTTGGTCATGGTTGTAGGTAACTATGTCTTTGGTTCAAACACTCTGTAATTTGATGATGTTATTGATGTTTATCCTTAGTGAAGAAATGTGACAGAAAATCACAAGTGAGACATTAGGTAATGCATGGACCATGGAGAACATGGGAATAAAAACGGATAGAGGAAAGAGATCATGGAACCATGAGAATTCTAGGGATGGAAGATCCGAATCCAGACTAGGAAATATATAGTTCTAGAATTGTGGGAAGAAAGGACATCTGAAGAAAGACTACATAGCTCCAAAGAAGCAAAGAGATGGACAATAGGAGAAAAATCAGAAAGCAAATGTACCAGGTGATGTGTTACAAAATGATTTGATTCTTTCTTTAGATAATATTATTGAATCTTGGGTAGTATATTTAGGGGCTTCATTTCATGCCACACCCCATAGAAAATATTTCCAATATTATGTTCAAGGTGTTTTTGGACATGTTTATTTGGGTGATGAGGAACCATGTCAAATTGTTGGAATGGGTAAGGTATGAATAAAGAAAAAGAATGAAAACCAATTGTTACTTAAAGAGGTGAGACATATACCATACCTGATAAAAAATCTAACTTCAATAGGATAGTTGGCAACTGAAGGTTGTATATCTAAATTTACATATAAGGTGTGGAATGTCACTAAAGGATCATTGGTAAAGGAAAAAGGAGAGAAGGTAGGTACATTGTATTTATGTACTGGTAATGCTTACTCTTCAATCTCTTTATATTCTACAGGCGTGGATACAACATTGTGGCATTATAGGATTAGACACATGAGTGAGAAGGGGATGTAGATACTTCACAAAAGGATTTTGTTGCCAGATCTTAAACAAATTGATTTGGATTTTTGTGAGCACTGTTTTTATGGAAAAAAAAGAGACTTGTATTTCTCAGGGTTGAAAAGGAAAAGAAGAGTGAAAAGTTAGATCTTGTGCATACAGATGTATGGGGACCAAATCATGTATCATATCTTGGCGGCTCTCATTATTATGTTACTTTTATTGATGATGCAACTAGAAAAACTTGGGTTTATTGCATTAAAAAAAATATGATGTTTTTGACACTTTTAAGAAATAGAAAGATTTGGTTGAGAATGAGACAGGTAAAAGGTTGAAGTGTGTCGGATTAGATAATGGAGGGGAATATTGAAACAAGGAGTTTTATGAGCATTGTTCATACCATGGGATTTTTAGAGAGAATACAGTTCCAGGACCACCACAAGAAAATGGGGTGTCATAAAGGATGAATAGGACAATCATGGAATGTGTAAGGAGTATGAGATTGCATGTTGGGTTTCCCTTACAGTTTTGGAAAGATGTTGTATATATTGTTGTTTACTTAAAAAATAGAGGGCCTTCAAGCTCCTTGGATGGTGGCATTGTAGAGAAGGCATGGAATGTTAAAAAAGTAAACTACTCATTTTTGAATACTTTAGGTTGCAAAGAATTTGTACATATTAATAAAGAAAATAGAACAAAGCTTGAGGAAAAATCCAAGAAGTTTACCTTTATTGGATACGATGTCAATGATTTTGGTTATCGGTTATGGGATTTTGAAAATAATAAAATCATTAGGAGTAGAGATGTGGTATTCAATGAAAATATCATGCACAAAGATCAATTGCAGGGAAAGAAACAAGAAAAGGAAAACACAAAATACATAGTGCTTCATGAAATCAAAGAAAATGAAATTCAAAAGGTACAAGAAAATCAAAATGTACAACAACAAGAGAAACATGCACCTCAAACTCCTTCAAGTGTTGTTAGAAGATCTACCAAGCCAAGTAGAACCCCTGAACAATACTCTCCTTCATTGTATTATTTGTTATTGACTAACTCCGGTAAACCAAAAAGTTACGAAGATGCAAAGAATGTAGACACTTAAAAGAAGTGGGAGAAATGAATGAAAGAGGAAATAGTTTCCTTGGTAAATAACCAGACTTGGGACTTGGTTCGGTTTCCTGCTGGAAAAAGAGCATTGTAGAATAAATGGGTTTACAGGTTGAAGGAAGAAGATGGAGGAAACAAGTGATACAAGGCTAGACATGTTGTAAAGGGGTTTTCACAGAAGGAAGGCATACATTTTGATGAAATATTTTCTCCTATTGTTAAAATGAATTCAATTGGGACTATTTTAAGTCTTGTGGCAGTAAAAGATTTTCATCTTGAACAGCTAGATGTAAAACCAAATTTTCTCCATGGGGATTTGGAGGAAGATATTTATATGCAGCAGCCATAGGGGTAGGAGGTCAAAGGGAAAGAAAATTCAGTATGCAAGTTGAATAAGAGATTGTATGGGATAGATAAATCTCCAAGTAAGTGGTATTTGAAGTTTGATAGGTTAATGACAGAACGATGTTATAGTAGATGTCAGGATCTGGTAGCACAAGACCATATCATTTTTGTAACCTTTTGGAACTACTGTGATGTACTTATTGATATTTCAACATAAATAATAAGGCCTCACCCACTGAGACAAAGGCCCGAAGACGTAGGCGAGATTGTTGAACTCCGTTATGACATTGTTGTTATTGTTTGTTGTTGTTTTATGCTTCATTTCAGTTTTTTACATGTTTATATGGATGTCACATTTATTCTATACTTCTTCCCCTTTCTTTAAGCTTCCTATTTGGTTAATCAGCACATGCTTAGTAACTCAACCATAGTCGTGCAAAAGATCTTTTCAGATCAAGTGGTATTAGAGCTAGTTGACGTTTGGAATCGAGTTTTTCATGTTAACCAGGGAAAAGATAATTCTTGGTGAAGGTGAGCTTGTTGAAGAGAATCCATTGATTGGATTGAGAAAGAGGGACTTTCTCAGGATGAGAAATAGTTTTGAAAAACTTTGTTTTCTATGTCGGAGATGATGACGGTTTTGTACAAGGATTACTTGGAACAAAAAAGACCAAATATGGGTGAATCTTCAAAGGGAAAAAGTGAAGAATCCTCAGATTCCTTCTTCACCTCCATCATCACCTCCTTCTTCTCCTTATTCTTCAAGTTTAATTTCTAAATCCAATGCAAAGAAACATGTCCATACACATAAGAATGAAATGCCTTTATTAAAACTTGATGTTAAATTCGAATTACCCATGTATGATGGTGAAGTTAATGCAAAGAGACTTGAAAATTGGGTCAGACAGATGGAAGTGTATTGTAGTGTGCAACAGATCAAGGATGAGGCCACACAAATAAATTTGGCATCATTAAGACTTGCATGCACACCACTCATCTAGTGGAAAAACAAGTTGCAAAATGGAACACAACAAGTGGGTAAATTTATTTCCATCATGGCAAAGTTTTATTTCTACACTTAGAAAGAAATTTTATCCTTTGGGTTATAAAGATAAAGTGTTAATAGAATGGAAAGATTTAAAACTAAGAAAATGACAAACAATGCAATAATAGACAGATGGATTTCGTAAAATGGCATTCATGTTAGATATTCCTTTACATACCCAAAAAACTATTATGAAATATATAGGAGGTTTACCTGCACATATTCGAAACACTGTATTCATGTTAGGACAAACTAATCTTGATGATGTTTCTGTTCAAGCGACATACATTGAAGCAGGGAAAATAGGTGTTGGTGTATTAGGGGAATTGTATTCAAGGAAAGAGGACAAAAGGAAGTGGAATGGAAAGAAGTCAAATGCAGTGACGAGAAAGGAAGAGAAGCCCTCTTGCAAGAATTGCAAGAAAGAGGGGCATGATGAGGACCGTTGTTGGCAATTGCATCCTGAGAAGAGGACAAAGTGGTTCAAAGAAAAGAAAGGGAGGCAAATTGTTGCAGCGACAACATGACCAACAGACTTGGGATCAGATTCAGGTGATGAATCAAAGGTCTCATTGGTTGGTATGATAGGTAAAGTTGGTGAAGGAATTGATTGTAGAATTAACTTGTTTCACATAAGGGTTATCATGTGACACACTAAGATAGACACATTAATCGATAGTGGATCTCAATCTAACCTAATTTCAGAGGAATTTGTTAAGCAATTGGGGTTAAAAACACAGAAGCATCATAAGCCATACACACTTAAATGGATGAGCAACAATCATCAAATGCACATAACCAAGCAGTGCACATTAAAGTTTGTTATTTCATCTAAGTATGTGGAAGAATTAACATGTGATTTAGTGCCACTAAGTGAATGTGGAATGGTCTTAGGTAGTCCATACTTATATGATCGTAAAGCAATCTTCTACAGGACAAAGAATCACTATCAATTAACCAAACCAGGTCAAGATTATGTGGTTTATGCTCATCATGTAAAGGAAAATAAAACTCTTCAAACTATGGAACAGTTAAAGAAGGCAACTCAAGCAAGAAATAAACCTATAATTGTTTCAAATGAAGTAATCGATCTTAAATAAGAACAGGAGATTATTGTAGAGTGGAAAACTAATCATAGTTTTCTTGAAGATAAGCTTATGTTCTGCAAATATTACAAACATATCAACTCATTTGTAGTCATATTTTTGATACTATCATTAGTGATGTTATCTACATGGATGATAGTAGCTTCAGTAAGATGTGATAGGGTTCAAATGGCTAACAATATGTTGTCAGTTGTCATGATTGTGTTATAGTTGATCTTGATGACACAGGTGCACAGGACAGAGTTCAAATATAGAGGACAAGTTGGGTGTCCTATCCTGAGCTTGTTGACTAGTCAGTAACCTTTTGGGGACCAAAATTTCCTTTAGTAGGGAGGTGTGATCCAGAATCAGATCCAGGAGCTTGATGGGGCTCAGAAAGGCCTAAAAATAAAATTTCCCATAATGGCTTCAAAACAGACGTGTGCATAGAACTCATTGATACGAGCCCAACACAACTTGAATGGGATCAAACAGATGTCATATGCTCAAGCTACGATGATATGTTCATTTTGCCAAAAAAACAAAACAATGTTGATTGTACAGTCCGTACAGTGCCACGTGGCAACTGACTGTATAGGTCATACAACTGACGTGGTTGGAAAATTTTGCAGGCTGACTAGGAATATGGATGCTGATGTGGACATGACAGGTAGACCAAACGGGAGGTGACACGTCTCACCACTGCAAGGGTGACACGTGGCACGCCCGTATAGCTAACGTGTCACATCTGTATGGAGACACATGGCACATCCGTATGAAGACATGTGGCAGGGAAAAACACTAACAATGTAGATAGGTGGAAGATCTGGTCCAGTCGGTGCTTGACACATGGCACATCTGTACGGGTGATGTAGCACCTTCGTACGACATGTGGCAGTCACAGGTCCAGTGGCAGGTATGGCGAAAAAATGATGTGGTATGCATGTGGACGAATCGATGGTCGACACACGGAAATATACTTGGCAAATAAGGTGGTGCCACATGGTCCAAACATTGGCTACCATGTGGAACCCAGGCATTGGCTAGTTCATTTGTAAAATGTTTGGACTCCATGAGGTTCGAACACTGAATCTCCCACTGGGCTAAGCTCTGGCAGGGTTGGGTTAGCCAAATCACCGCGTATGTTACTTGTTATACCAAAGGTTGGAACCTTTATTTAAGTTTGAGTGTGGTTTTAAATGGTGGAAAATTTAGGGTTGGGGCCTAGCCCCCAGCCCCGAGTGCGAAAACCACCATACGTCCATTGTAGTGTGACCATGGTTTCGGTCTTCAACCGTTCGACGCGAAAGGTGGATAGGGGTTAGCCCCTAGTTATCGGTGTTGGTACATATGAATTGGTGTTGCAGTTTGGGTGCGGGAAGTTGGTGGTTAACGCTTAGTTTGGGACTTGGTCTCATCGAATAGTGACATGTGACTAGTGTTTATGGAGAAGGGGCCAGCGCACAACCCCTAGGGGGATGGCGCTTGGCCACATGTATTCATGTGACATTGTAGAGGGGGCGCACGCCCAGGCCAAGGGGGATTGTCCCTTTATTTTCCCAAAAGTGGGGTTTTGCACTCTATATTAGTGATTTTTATTGATTTTAGGGGCAGTTTTGGAGATTTTTGGCCAATATTGGGGGATATTGGGCCCTTTTTGAGGCCATGTGTTGGGGGGAAGTTAGGAGATGGTTACCAACTTCAGATCTATATAAAACAAACCTTCTTGAGGCCATGGAAGGAGATTCAGAGCAGGTTTATGCTGAATATTTTTGAATCCAAAGCCATTTTTATGCAGGGAAGGTGTTGAGGAGTGCACATTTGTGGGCCATTTATGGGAGCTTCGAACATCCAATTTGAGTGTCATTTATTTTGTTGGGTTTTAGGGATCTGGTATAACAAGATCAGATTAGTTTTGTAACCTTTTGGCTTTGTTGTGATGTACTTATTGAGCTTTAAACATAAATAAGAAAGCCTCACCCACTGAGACAAAGGCCTGTAGATGTAGGCGAGATTGCTGAAGTCTGTTATCACATTGGTTTTATGGTTTGTTGTTGTTTTATGCTTCATTTCAGTTTTGTACATGTTTATATGGCTGTCAAATTTCTTCTATACTTCTTCCTCTTTCTTTAAGCTTTCTATTTTGTTAATCAACACATTCTTAATAACTCAACCATAGTCGTGAAAAGATATTTTAGGATCACCCCAACACTGTCTTGTTGACTAAGTACTTAAATGAAGAATGATCAGTAAACATCTTAAAATGTCCTCCCAACAAGTAGTGTCTAAACTTCTGCAACACATATACCATAGCTAAGCCTTCTCTTTCAATGGTAGTATAATTTATTTCAAATCTAGAAAGCTTCCTGCTAGAAAAGGCTATAGGGTGGTCAATATCCCCTGCACCTGGTTGTGCTAAAAATGCTCCTAATTAAATGGATGAAGCGTTAACATGAACATGGTATTCCTTACTCCAATCTGGAAAAACCAAAATAGGCGCAGCGACCATTTTCTGCTTTAATCTGTCCAAGCTCTACTGGAATTCCTCTGTCCATTGAAACTTACTATCCTTCTTTAATAAATTCTCCATAGGTATTGTTATATGTGTGTAACCCTTAATAAACTTTATGTAGTATTCAATGTGTCCCAATGTAGTGCATAGCTGTATAACCGAGGTAGGAGGAGGTAGATCAACAATGATATCAATCTTGGAAGGATCTACCAATAACCCCTGCTTACACACAATGTGTCCTAACAACACTCCAAAAGGTGAAAAGAAAATACACTTTTTCAAGTTCAGGGCAATCTGACATTGCCTGCACTTATCCAACATTAGTCTCAAACATTCAATATGATTTTTCAATAGACTAAAAATAGTCCAGTCATCGATGTATGCCTCCAAAAAATTATGTAAAAATTCTTTAAATGCTTCAACCACCACCCTGGAAAAGATGGTTGGTGCATTCTTCAAACCAAAAGGCATAAGAGTGTACTAGAAAGAACCCCATTCTATTGAAAATGTAGTCTTATGTCTGTCCTCAACAATTCTGATCTGGTGATAGCCTGAAAATCCATCTGTGAATGAATAAACTTCCTGTCCTCCTACATTACCTAGAACTTCATCAATAAAATGTGTAGGAAATGGATCATGTAAACATGCATCATTCAATTTCCTTAGATCTACATAGATTTTGATTTATCATGTCTTCTTATCCTATACCACCATAGAGATGATCCATTCAGATTCTTTGACTCGTTCTATAATTCCTGCTTCCAACATTCTGTCGAATTAAATCTTAACTTTATGCTTGTACTTGGGATTCATCCTGTAAGGCCTTTGCTTGACAGACCTTGCATCTGCTTTCAAAGGAATCTTCATTTCTCCCATGGGCCCTTTAATTCCCTTCATGTTTTTTAACTTGGTTGGAAACAAGTCCTAATATTCATGCAATAGCTCTATAATCTTACTAATATTAGCATCATCCCAATAGTCTCCAACATTTTCCAACTTAGGTGCTTGCTCTGTTCCAATATTAACCTTCTTAATTTTAATAGGTTGTCCAACAACAAATAATTCAATCCCTGGCCCTTCTATATCTCTCTGTCCTTTAGTTTCTAAAATGTTCACATTCCTAGGGTCATCATCCTCATCAACATTAATATTATAACAACCCTGTAACCGCTGAAGTGGCGCAGTCCATCCATCTTCTTCTTGTTCAAGAGGGGGGTTAGGTGCTTCCTCAAAGACCTTCTGTATTACAATTTGTAAAGACTGATCTACTGTGGAGTACTGAATTTCAAATAGTATCGTAGCTATAAAGTTTTGGGTCATACCATACCAATCTGTAGTGACTAAGAACAATTCTTCTTGAAGATACCAATTGATAGGCATAGTATCTAAGGTGTTAATGAAATTAAGTGCCCACTGTTCTTTAGGAATGTTGCTCGAGGGTTCCTCACAACTTCGCACATGGTTCTTAGGAAAAATATGACCTATGTATCGCACTTCACAACCTTCGTCTTGGTCTGAAAATGACACTGTCAACAAGGTGTGACATTGTACCCACTCCGCGATGTTCTTCTTGTGTCTTTCCCACCATCTAGCTGGCATCTCTTTCAAGGCTTCATCTAGTGCCAACAACCTCTGTTGTACTAGTATACTTCCTTCAAATTCAAATAGAAATGTCTCTAAATTATTCAATCCATCAAATATAGGAAGATTACTTACTTCTGTGCCAATCCAACGAACTTCTTTAGTCAATCTGGAACACCTCCGCGTAGAGACTTCATACATTTTCTTCTGCCAATTTTCTAGTGATTCTTCTGAATCTGACGAGCATGCACTTTCACTTCGCCAACTTAGATTCCCATCTGTTGTAGGATTAATATAATCCCATTGTCTTGTTATCAGTTTATATATGTTCTCTAGCTCATAGGCGTGGTCTTCTTCTCTTATAGGTTCTCTGTATCTGTGACCTTCATAGGGATCAAGAGGTGCAAGGACCCTAAGAACATCACCTTCAAATGTCATTCTTCTCTTTTTTAGGTCAACAACAATCAAATTTTTGAAAGCCCAATCAATACCCAACAACGTAGTATAGTGACAATTGTTATCAACAATCTCGATCACTTCAAAGTCTGCAAATGTCCTCACTCCATCGATGTCCACAGGGACATGATCTAGTCTTCCAAAGGGGCTCATAGCCTACTGATTAGCCATCCTGAGCCTAATAGGAGAGTAAATCAATTTAGGTTTTCCCATCAATGCCCAAGTCTTCTTTGTCATAACATTTACTTCAAATCCCAAGTCAAGGACCACATAGTCTATGTCGTAGTCTCAAATATGAGAACTAAGGTGCATTTCCTTGCTTGTCCTCCTTTTTCTAGATACTTGATTCACATCTCTACTCATCAGAGGATCTACTCTTCCAATTTCATATTGTATTATCAGGTGTTGTAGTTCCTGCACATCTCTTTCATCTTTAATCAAATCAATATAAGTATGCAATAAGTCCACAAGCTTTCTTACCTCTTTTCCTTGTCTAGGTGGGGCAGACGGATCAAATGTTGGAGGCATTTCACATTCCCTTACTTTTGGTTGTGCCCGATATGAATAAGCATGTTCGCCTACAAATTCTATTCTTGCTTCTTCAAATGTATGCTTTTATTTCCTTGGATCAAATAATGGTGCCTTCTTTGAAGCTCTTATGATCCCTGATCCATCTGTAGTCTTTCCTCGAGTCACCCTATCTTCTCCTGTGACCGCGCCTCCTCTAGTAATAACAACAACTTTAGTTTCCTCTCCGCGAGGTTCAGCTGACATTAGTTGGACTTGATGGTTTCCACTTCATCATTCTTGAACTTTAGCTAACAATACTGGACAGTCTTCAATGACATGGCCAAATGAATTACAATAGCTGCAAGTAGTACAAGGGTTCCGACAATCCCTTGCCAAGTGGCTTGTCTAGGCGCAGTTATAGCAAATAATAAGACATCAACCTCGACCCATGCCTCCTCCCCATCCTCTTCCTCTGAACCCACTGCGAGGGTTGGAGTTTCCTCTTCATGGGGAATTGAGCTGCGCAACATTCCCTTCTGGCTGTAATTCTCCTTGAATTATATATGCATCCCTTAACCTTTTATGAATGAGGTCATAATCCCTATAGTCCTTCTCATCATGCCCAATAGACTTACATAATGTACAATAAGATTGGAGGGTGTCTCGACATATTTTTTCATATAATAACATGCACCAGGGCGATGTCTAGTTCTACATACCTCGCATCATGGTAAATTAGTCTGCTTCAAAGGGTTAGGATATCCAAATACCAAGTATTCACTAAATAAAGGACAATGCTCTTTGTCACGGCCCTCTGCTTTACATTTGATAGACCAGATGTCTTCTCTTTTCTCTTTTCCTTTATCCTTCTTCATGTATTCAACCTGTAAAGATAAACTGGTTAATTGATTCAAAATCTGACTCATACCTAGACTGGATTCTTCGATCGGGGATGCTTCTAGTTTCATGGAAATCTATAATACTTCAACCTATGAAGATACCTTTTGTTGTATCAGAGGAACTCTAATGTGTGGCAGGAGGGCAGCGATGAACCATTCATTATGTTGTTCGTATGGAATCTAAAAACTTAAATGGCTTGTCAAGGTCTTAAACCTTTGATCAAATTCCCAAACAGGTTCATTCACTTTTTGCTTGATTTCCTTCAACTATGCAATGCACTGCAACTCCGACTTAGGCGTCTTGAACTCTGCACTCAACGTAGTCTTAATGTCATTAAATGGTTTAGGATGTACAAATCTTGTGACAAACTTCATATACCATCTTAGTGCAAGGTCCATCAAGGTAGTACTAAACTGAGCTCTCTTAACAGGTTCATCGGTGACTTGCTTAATGCTCCATACAACTTCGCATAAGAACCAATGTTGGTCAGGATCCTTAGATCCATCCCCTCTAAAAATAGGTAACCTCATTTCATCTTTCATTTATTTTCCTTGGTTTCTTGACTGAGTCAGTACTAACTGCTTTTGACAGTACTTTGAGTGCTCTGATTACTCTGGTTACTCTGGTTACTCTAGTTACTTGATGTTTCTAAAAACACAGGAGGAGTAGCGATACTTACTTCGACAGTATGTGCGATACTTGAAGTTTCTGGCTCTTCTTGGCAAGGTTCTTTAGTCTCTACTTCCTATGCCCTTGTGAACTCTAAATACTCTTCGTCTGATAGATATGCTTCTTCACCACCGTAGAATCCTTCGTCTTGTGTGAATGTCTCATAACTCTGCTTAAACAGGTTCACAAGAGGAACATTTATGAATGATCTCCCACTGTGCATGTGTCTAGCCTCTGTGTCACTAAGAATGTCTGAATTCTTTAATATTATCTTTAAAATCTAATTGATTATTGTATCTTCAAGATATCCTTCTCATGCAATAACATCTTAATCTTCAACTTCAAAAAGTGTAGAAATTTTCCTCTAGGTCCCTTGAAGAAATACCTCTCTTCTTGACTATATGATTCCACTATGTCAATAACAAATTCAGTAATGTACCCTTAAATAGTGCTATCAAACCAGAGATCCACTGCGCTTGATACAACGTTATCAACTTTCTTGACTTTCTTGATCAACGCCAATGTCCAAACCACAAGTGGTCTAGATCTGATCTCAAACTAAGTGTCTGCTAGTCTTTCTAACCACTCCTATAACTCCTGGTGAACTCTTGCAAACAAAATCTCATGCATATCAGTAAAGATGTACCTTCCCAACCAGTCTTCTGTACTAATGCTAGGGTTCTTGTTCTGAGCTTCGGTGAAGTCATTTTCTTGTTCTTCTATCCACTTCTGAATTTCTATCTTCAATGGAAATCATGTTGACATTCCCTTAAGAAGATATCAGTCCCGTCCATGGAACCATTTGTTGGCACATGGGAAGACCCAGGGTTCAACTCTAACAATGCACCAACAAACCATAACTACTAGACCTTACGACAACACTTGCAAAGCAGATGATGTCTCACACGAAGTAACAATAGGAGGGTTGTATGACATAGGTGTCTACAACCAGAGGAGATGTAAGATGATTCCAAAACAAAAATGCAAAATAACCTAGAGATTCTTAACAATATTATGCTTAACTTAGTGAAGTAGGTTATATATTCTTATCTTCAACAGGAAACATAGCAGTGCAATAAAAGTATAAAAGGAAGTAAAAAATAGAGCATCGACCACATAGAACAACAAGATTTACGTGGTTCACCCTCTCCCTAGGGATACATCCACATAATTGTGTTTATTGATAGAATAGATGAAAATATATAGTTCTATCTACACACTTAGCTACAAATCCTTCTCTCTCTTCCTTTTTATTTCCTCTCCCTACCCACCCAGCTGTAGGGTAAATCTTCGTACTCAGCTGAAGACCCAAAATACAAGAATACACTAAAATATAACACTTTTACATCTCGATGTCACTGTCACTCCTTTTATCAACTCTTCTAGACCTCTATTTATACATTCCATGACTCTTAGAAAACCCTAGACTGAAGCCCAAGTGCGAAAACCCTAGGTCCACATAACCCGCATTTTAAGGACTTCGTCGACCTGTTCTTCCTTCTTCTCCATGAGGTGCTCAAAAGAACCCATTAGTATCTTCTTATGATTTTTGACTTGTCCACGATCTATCTTCTTTGTTGCTTTGTATTCCTTGATCTTCTCTTTCAACAAATTTCTTTCCTTTACTTCTTCTTTAACCACTTTGACCCTTCCTCAGTTTGTGTGCCTTCCGCGTACTTTATAATTTATCTTTGTTCTTCCTTAATCTTCTCTTTCTTACTTAATACATGACCAAGGGCCAACACCACCCATCTAAATTTAACCGAATGGCCTCTCCTAGGTATTTCTCAAATTATTACCTCAACAAAGGATATGGCACAAACTAGAGAGATTTAGTTTTGGATCTCTGTGTATCTTCCAACTGAGTTCCATATAAAAAACAAGGCATGGTCATCCCTAATATTAGGAAGATGAATTAAATATTGAAGTCAGGTCACTACAAATTTAGATACATTCCTGAGGGATTATCAAATAGGGGTCATTTCTAAAGATGAGGTCTTATCCTCCTTGACTTTGAAAAAAATAAAATCATAGTATATTGTACCAAAAATGGTTTACATTTTTTTTAATACGATATGCCAAAAAAATTCAGTCCAAAGCTCCATAGAGTGGGAAGAGAGTCGTTGACTTGTAAACTGGCCAATTAGTATGATCTTTGCAAAGATGATATCCTTCAGGGGCTAATGGAGGGACCAAGACACAAGAAATTTGATCAATCATTTTCGAATCTGGTGGTTTCAGAGTGGGAAGGTCAAGATTTCAGAGGAACATAAGATGCATGTAGAGGGAGAGTTGTAGCTTCTCTCACCTACAGTGGGAGAAAGCCATAGAACACTTTTATTCTTCACATGTACTAGGTCTTTTCCTTTTCATATAAAGTCCTTTTATAAAAAAAAAATAGCTATATGTAGCTATTTATAATTTTATTAAGTTTGTTTTGGGCCGAGGAAATTATTTATAATAAAAAATAAGAGTGGGGAGATGTATAAAGGTATTTATATAATTTTCCAAAAAAAAAACCAAAAAAAAAAAGTAAATTTGAATAGGCATATGTAATCAACTCTTTGACATCTTTCATCAATAAACAGTATTTAGCTAATAACAATGTATACACTACTTCTTTTAATAATTGACAAAATGCACATAATGAGATAACCTCATTCTCAAAAACATATTTTCCCCAAATTTTTCAAAGAACAAATAAGGTTGAAATTCTCAAGCAATGTAAGACACCACTAAGTGAGGAGAGAACCTAAGATTTGGAATCACCCAATAACACTGGTCTCCAATGCAACCTCCTCTAAAAAATGGTTTCATGCTCAAACTGAACAAACTCCTAACAAGACATGGAAAAAGAACAATCCCAAAGGAGGTTCTTCGCTATTTACAGTATGAGGTTGGAAGGGTAAGCCCATCCAAGAGATTTCTTTTGATCAATCCTTCCTTGGTAGGAAGTCCCTAGTAAATCACTAGCCACACAAACACCTAGAGTTTGTAGGTGATCAAAATCGACCATACACTATCATGTAATATCTTGATCCACCACCTCTCTGCATCAAAACACACCCATCATGAATTAAGAATAGGGATCAACTCATGTCATTGATGAAGAAGAAAGTGCAACCTTCGAGAACCATAGTGAGCCAATGGGGCACTTGAAGCTCCACTTCCAATCACACCAAAAGGGGCTAGGCACATCTATATTCATTTTCAATAGGTCCTCCTACTGAATAAAACTGATAACCTCCATAATAATTGGTTGGGCCATAGAAGATAAAGTACTCGCATCCCACTTATCCCTCTAATAAAAAAAAATTCCACTTATTTTCCACACCCGAAAATGAGGAATGTTTGAAACACACATGCCCCAAACCTTCCAACTCCAAATCAATCTTATGGTAAAATCCCATCTCTCTTGACTACCTGACTTCTACCAATACACCAAGTTATCTTCTTTCCTCCATGTTGTCCAGATACTTACTGTCAATAATAAAAGAACCCAAGACTTGAAAGTCGTAAGGAGATGAAATTATATCACACAATAAAAAATATTGTTGGTCTTGCGAATATGTTATGCCATGAAAAGATAATGCCTCAACAATACCTTCTAAAGAGATCATGGCTTCAAACATCGAATCACGCATTTGGTATCCAAGATTCTACCCTAACTTGCAATATCAATCAACCCTAAACATCCCTCATCCTTGGTTATAATGAAAACATCCCAAGGTATCATAAGGAGGTCCCAAGCCCCATCATACTTAGGCCACAAGTGCGAATGTGGAAGCTTCTCCAATATGTTAAATTGAACCCTACCAAGAATCCAACAAGCTACATAATAAATATGTGAGGCCTAAAGAACCTTTCTCACAACAATCACTTTTCCAACAAATGGAAGGTCTTTGTACTACCAAAAAAGGAGTTTAGATTGGAGACACTCCAAATGCCAATCCAACATAACCACCAAAGTAATCCCCACACCAAAGGGGATGCCAAAATATCTCACTATGGATGAAGGTACAAGAAGGAGGAATCCATTCATGAGGCTCACCAAACATTGATCAATCAGTAATCAATCTTATGATCACTATAAATAGCGTCGAAGGCTTGACAAAAAATAAACAAGTAATCTCTACCACCAACCATTGAATCCTAGTCAACATGCATAAACAAAAGAGAATCCTATGCAAAGTGATTATTCACCATCTCAGAATCACATGGAAGTGAAATATCTTAAATATGCCCCTATAAACAAGCAACATTCAAAAAATAAACAAGGGCATCAAGAATCAGAACATAGAGATAGGGTGCAAGGGAGCACCCTTACCCAATTGATTGGTGGAGAAGGATATGTTGAGAGATGGTATTATTCACACACACATTTGTTGGAAACACATAATAAAGATAAGCATGCACTTCATTTATTAATTGATATGATACATGTATATATTCATTTGGATGACCTTTGGATTCATCTTCCAAGGTCTCTTGGAATATCGATGACCATTACAGTCACTTGACCTTTCATATTCTGTCAAGTGAGGAATATCGTAACCCTAAATGGATTAGGTTTCCAAAATCNCCCCCCCCCCCCTAAACCGAAGGGGTATAAGTGAGTCCAAGGTGATAGTTGAAATATGAAAGTGGCCAGCTGAAATATGGAAGGTGGTTTTTGGATGATCATAAACTGAATGTATAGCAGAAGTTGGTGTCTTCCACTAATTGGTGCAGGTGGTTTAAGGAAGATCACAAACCAATCTGGTGGTTTAAGGATGACCACAAACTCTAGAAATTGGCTCTAGGCTCAATCGTTCCCGAAACGTTTTCTAAGTTAGCTAGAAGTTGGAAGCTTATGCCTTCTCCTAATTGGATGTGCTCTTGAATGTTGGTTTAAAGATGACAATAAATTGTTCTATAGTAGAAGTTGAAAGTCTTCTACCAAGTGGAGGTTTAAGGAAAACCACAAACCATTGTGTAGAAAAAGTTGTAAGTCTTCTACTAAGTGGTGGTTTAAGGAAAACCAAAAACCAATAAGGCGATTTTGGATGACCAAAAATCAAATCAAAATCGCTTGTTACTGCTTGATTGATAAGACTTCGAAACTCGAAGCATGAGTGTCAATCACTAATGTTGTTCCCCCCTTTTAGGGACAGGGTGAGAAGATGCAATCCTTTCACTTCAAGATACGTGAATACTTGAGAGTGAATTCTATGGTACTGAGATGAGATATCTTCTTGGCTATTGATGATCATTGCCAAGAAGTCATCCACTCACAGTGGTTTTTTATTCTTGCAGATTTATGGTGTTTGGAACATTTTCCATGATTGTGTTTTCCATAATGCTCACAAGGACGACGATTGAAGCATTGATCTTCCATGTGGCCAACTTGCTCACAATGTTGGCATTTCAAAATTTTCTCTTGATCTGGAGCACGGGAATATGAACTTTCTTTTAGCCGTCCAACACTCTAGAACTGGATCAATTTCGTGTAATCTAGATTATCAAAGGTGCCATGCTTTTCATATTATATACTGCTTATGTGCTTGTTGTGCATGATTTATTCTCAAGGTTTGATGATTGGCTTGGAAATAGGAAGTTGAACTTCATCTGCATTTGAATCTCGACCTAGCTCACTAAGTTGCTCCTGCGCTATTCATCTAAATCGACGCCATGATCTTCATCATATTCGAAGAGTGTTGAAGAGTCTTTCGCTCAAGTGCATCGTCAAGAAGTCTAGTCTAAGTTTACAACAATGCTTCTTTGGCTTGCAAAAATTGCAAGCATGTTACAACAAACTGCAGAGTTGTTTTTCCAATGGTGACTATATTATTCAGAGAAGAGAGGATTAGATTGTTCACTAACTCTAACAATTCCTCAACTCAAACCATTGCTCAGACCTCACAAGGTTCTTTTATAATGCAAACTTGACTATGCAGACTCAACAAATGAAGGGCTTCTACCGAAAATGCACCCGTTTACAATGCAATTCAACTTGGAAAGCTAAAATATTAGACCACATTGAATTAAACTTCTTCTATGTATCCCAAGCTTGTTCAAACCATGAGAATACAAAAGCTAATGAGAAAGAAAAAACTTGAGAGAAAACCTGAAATGGGTGTTCTTGACATGCAAAATTGGCTACAAAATGGGTGTTCTTGACATGCAAAATTGGCTACAAAACCAGGATCAAACCTAATGATTTCTTCAAGAAACTATGGTCATAGTCTTGTCTGGAGAGATTTATGAATATGCTCGCTGACAAGCAATTCACGAACAATGTTTACCGAGGATTATTGATCATCAAACACGAATGAGATCAAACAAAGAGTCGTTCAGAAGATGAAAGACTGGACATGGTTCACCATGCTTCCATTGCGCCACTCTGATCGATCTTGCCTTTCTTCACAACGGCATCAAAATATGTACTTTCCACACCCGCACCGCTCTCCAGTAATGCTCAAAAACCATGGCCCAGATCTGAGCTTGGTATTGGAATGGTGTACTGCTTACCACTACCGCAACAGTACATAATATATCAAGGCTGTCATCCTTAATGTAATATGATGTGCATTTGCAAACCCACATCCTGGCTTGGTCTTTCAAGAAGTAAGGACCACTCTCAAGCGCCATGAACCTTGTGTTTGCTCGGATCCCGCAGATTCAAACTTAAACAATACCTTGACATCAGTGTCATCGCTGACCAAAGCAATAAAAATTGAAACGTACAAGGAATTATCCTTTTCATTCTTCTACTTCCAGCGTGCTTTTCGAAAGCTGATGGCGTAAGCGTTCCTTCCTCTCACCTGTCGGGGCTGCACTTGCAAGCGATTTCGATAACAAAACTAAAATTGTCTTCTTCCCAAACCCTTCCCGCGATGTAAACGAGCAAGAAATGAATTATTTGTGGACGGCCACGTCTACGTTTCCATTTTATTGATCCCTGGAATGCGCGCGGAAGCAATAGCTCGAATCTACCTCTTCTTGTGGTTAGTCCATTAATGGCTTCTTGATATGTAAAGTTTGAGTAGCAGACGTGAGCATGGAAGGCTCCTGGGTTCAACGTATAGGAGCAGGCTTGCTACGGTTCTGCTCTGACACAGGAATGCCATCTACGCGTGAGGAATGTGGCCGAAAAATACAGAAAATGCGCTAATTTGCGTGGATGGGACCTTTATTACGAGAAAACAAGCCGAGCACATGCATTTGCTTCTCGATTTATTCTCGATTCATGCATTTTATGTATCACCCACAGGTGCAACGAACCATGCTACGATCCGACTGAGCTAGGGTTTCGCTATGAGCACACTCGGGTTTCTTGAACAGAAATTGCAAAGTGGTTCTGTTTGTACACTGCCAGCTGTACTGGACAGTTGTACTTTCTATTCTTGTCTTTCTTGAGCCTATTTAACTCAACCTTCTTGCATTGTAATAGGGTTATGTACTTCTTCAATACTTCTTCATACATTTCAATATATTGTTCTATTATTTTCTGCATTTCTCTTTGCTTCACAATTTATCATGGTATCAGAGCTACAACAGTAAGCCTCTTCACATAGTCCGGAGAGCAACACGATCCTCACAGTATAGAGCTTCACGGATCTTGAGAGCACGCGACACAGACTTTTCACAAGGCTTGGAGAGCTGTCTGCAATACTCTCAAAAGATCGCCGTAAGAAGCTTGCGGAGGAAGCAGAGCGTACAACGCTCGAAAGATCCTGGACGAAGAAAACACAGAAGAAGAAACAGTAAAGATTCTTGTAATTTTTCAAGAATCGTCAAAGATTGACACAGAAGAGCTGCAGAACAAAAGAATGTTTAAAGAACTTGAAGATTTCGCTTAAACTCGTAAAAGATTCATGCAGAAGGCATAATCGTTTAAAGATTTACGGGAAATCGCTCAAATCTGTCAAAGATTGTAGCAAATAACGAAGAATTCGTGTATTTCTTTCAAATCTTTGAAAGATTCACGAATCTTTCTTCCACAGGTGAAAAGAACAGCCACTGAGGCCGTAAGATTCGTCCTGCGAACGAATCCAGAGCGGGAAACCAGTCCAGAAGGGACGAGGAGAGCGTGGAAAAGGCGAAAGAGTTTCAGCCGTCAGATCTTGTGCAAAGGCCCGACAACCGTTAGATCACCAAGAAGGTGCATGACGTTTAGTCGTTTGAAGCGTGCAAGAGAAATTTCGACTTGTGAAGTCGCGAAATCCCGACGTCATCTTGACCGTCCATCAAGAGACACGTGGAAAGATCCTATTCCATCGCAAAATCGGTAATCGGGAGTTGGACGCGCAAAAGATTGCACTCCAAAACTTCGATACGCGATATCGCGAAATCCCGAGAAGACCTGTGAGCCGTCCATCTCAGAGGACAAGTGGCAGCAGATCAATGCATCGTCACATCGACATTCGGGGTTTCAAGTTGACAAAGAAAATTGTCATCGCAACTCGGGAAATTGCGATACGCGATATAGCGATAAGATCTCAGCCGTCCGTTTGTCCGGACACATGGCGAACATCGTAGCGCCCGTCGGCATTTCGGCATTTGAGGTTTCAAGTTGACAGACACATTGTGTCAACGGAGCATCGCAAGTCGCGATATCCCGAGGAGGATTCAGGACTGTCCATCTCTCCCGGACGCGTGGCGTAAATCCGGGGACTCAGGAAAAACTCCGGCAAGGAAAGGGCCATCGGCATATCGACATTCGGCAAATAGCGAATCCTGAGGACAAGGATCTCGCGCACTTCGAAACCGCGAAGTCTGAAATCCCGACAGGAGGAACCCTCCATTTGCGGGGCCCAGCTGACGTCATCTCGTCAAACGAGTCAATTGGCGCATCGACATTTCGCGAATCTTGGAGACGAGACGTTTGGGTCATATCCATTCGCGAAATCGCGAAGAGAGATCACGACCGTCCATTTGTTGGGACGCGTGGCAAAGATCAGAGGAATCAGGAAAGTCCCGAAAGGACAGTGCCATCGAAAAATCGGAGATCGGGGATTTGAGGAGTCAGAAACACTCGTCATCAGAACTCGCGAAATCTCGATTCGCGATATCCCGATAAGATCTGGACCGTCAGATCGCAGCATGATCTGGACCGTTGAAAAGTCCAAAGGCAATTTTTTCGCGTTTCGGCATTTTGAAAGGTAAAAATGGGAAAAGCCCGTAGCGCTTTATCACAAGGCGTGTGGTCACATTGCAAGGAGACCAAGGGCCAATTCAAGCCCGATAAGATTCCATCGGCCATCGGCAAATCGACGTTTCAACGATCGGAGGTAAATATAAAAATTTTCCTCTGTACTTCTGCAATTTTTTTTTAATTCAAAAAAAAAAAAAAAACATGGTGTCGTCTAGCAATCTAGGCCCAACTCACGGTCCGATTCTTCTTGGTAAGAATTACGAATTTTGG
This sequence comes from Picea engelmannii, assembly GCA_009831015.1. Classification (NCBI taxonomy): domain Eukaryota; kingdom Viridiplantae; phylum Streptophyta; class Pinopsida; order Pinales; family Pinaceae; genus Picea; species Picea engelmannii. Next base: position 131,483 of record ML778647.1, on the reverse strand, counting down.
TCTCTTTGAATGAGGTCGTTCTTGCAAGCACAAGAGTGCTGGGAACCAGTGGATCTCGGATATGTGGAACCAGATCCAGCCGCCCTCACTGCCATGACAAATGCGCAGAGAATTGCTCAGGCAACTTTGAGGACCAAATAAAACATAGCAAAATTCTGGATACAAAATTCTGTAGATGATTCGATTTTTTCGAAAATCATAGGCGTTGGTACTTCCAAACAGGCCTGGGACATTCTTAAATTGTCCTACCAAGGAAATGACAAGGTCAAAACAGTTAAACTGCAGACCTTGTGGACGCAATTCGAGACTCTAAGGATGACAGAGTCCGAAACTGTGGATCAGTTCATGACCAGAGTCATGGGAATTGTGAACCAGATCAGACTGATTGGTAAAACCATCACTGATCAACGAATTGTTGAGAAAATTCTCAGAAGTCTACCCAAGAAATTTGAAATGGTTGTAACAACAATCCTTGAATCCAAGGACCTGTCAAGATTTTCAACAGATGAACTAATTGGTTCTCTGATGACACATGAGACCAGACTGCATCTCACAGATGGGTCAATCTCCAATGCCTTCAAAACTCAATTCTCCTTCAGCAGAGGGAGAGGCAGAGGAAGAAGCAGAGGTTACCAAGGAAGAGGGAGCAATCAAAATAACTCTCATTCCACTGGAGGTAACAGACAACAATATCCAAATCATAATTTCCAAGGTCAAAGAAATCAACAACAAAACCAACATCAAAATTTCCAGCCTCAAAGAGGCAGAGGGAGAAGATTAAATGACAAGACTAGCATTCAATGCTATTATTGCAAAAAGTATGGGCACTATGAATCTGAATGCAGGAAGAAGTAGGCAGATAAGCTCTCAAGCAGAGCACATGTGTCAAATCATATGGGAGACACCTCAAGAGGTATGTTTCTCTCATGCCACAAAACTGAACAACAACCTAAAGATCTCTGGTTGTTGGACAGTGGATGCAACAATCACATGACAGGTAACAAAGAATTACTT
>ML778647.1:112691-124192 GCA_009831015.1 Picea engelmannii | reverse complement strand
CTCTTCATTGGTAAACCTCGGTAACCTTGCTCCAACTAAACTTCTCATGGAATCAGGGTACTTTCCTGATGTCAATGGATCCATAAACCTGTAATCAAAATGCCTTATTACTATTAGTTTCTACAGTGTTTTCGGCCGAACCGCTATAGAAAACCTGAAATCATCAAATCCTGTAACATGTCATGCTTTACATACCACCCTATTCGGAAGTCAATTGCTCTCTGGGCAGCCCTTTGAACAAGCAAAGACTTTGAGAATGGCACCTTCCAGTCCACTTGAAGTGCTATGCCAATGGAACCTTTCTGCTTCCCCTGCATTTGATTTTCCAACATTATTCAAGTGAAGTGATGTATATCTTCAGATTCTATTTAAGTGGTTTGATTTAAAATAGAGCATAATCTCACCTGGTATTTATTCCTATATATTTTTACAGCGGTGCTATGTGCAAGAAGCATATTATGGGCTACAATATAAGGCTCTGTTGCTGAATTTCCCGCAGTGCAGTTTCCAAATCCGGACGAACAGCGGCCCGGTGCGTGAAGCCCCACATCGTAGCCAAAATATGAGCTTATCAGCGGTTCGTTTACAGTTACCCAGTACTTGACACGGTCTCCAAAAGCACGAAAGCATTCCTCTGAGAATATGCCAAAGTCCTCCCTGGAAATTAAGATTATATGAGAATTACCATGCTTTCTGATCTTTAAGAAGTGTGAAAGAGGATTATGATGGTGGATCTTACACGACCTTTTTGCTGCGGAATCCCCCATACTCGTCCTCCAGAGCTTGTGGCATGTCCCAGTGATACAGTGTAACAAAAGGCTCTATACCTACATTGAAACTCAGATCTGTGTATAGAATGCTACAAACATGTAAAGCTCTACCCAAGGCTAGAAACTTGAGCAGCTCGTTGATGAGATTATTGTAATAAACAATGCCCTTTTTATTGACTCCTCCCTGTTTTGGCGAGCCCTCTGTAAAATATAAAAATGGAAGCCAACGGTTAGAATCCATTGTAGATTTTTTATATATGTATCGCTGTCCTCAATTCAACTTACTGGGAAATATACGCGACCAGGAGATAGAAACCGATAGATGTCCATTCCCATGTATTTGAGAAGTTGAACATCTTCCTGCAGATTACAAATAAAATAATTCGAGCAGCTACCCTCAAAAAATAAAAAAAAACAATGCATAGTGACGGAGTCGAAATTCAATGTTTCAATTCTTCTTATCATTTTGATTTGTACCTTACAGCGATGGTATTGATCTACAGCTATATCCCCATTCTTCCCATCCGCAATTTTTATTGCGTCAAAATTTAAGAACAACAAATGGATGAATAAACGATCCCATTTAAAATATTCAACTCGTCATATTAATAATGGGGCATGTATGCCAGTAGTTAACCTTGAATATGGGAGAATGTATCCCAAATGCTGGGACCTCTCCCGCCTTCGCGGGCAGCTCCTCCCACCTGTAAAACAATTAATGTAGATATTGAGAAAACACAATATCACAGAGGAAACAACTGCAAAAACCAACGACCTTCTACAAAGAAGAGACACTAATCAATTTGATCTGCTTGATGATTATATTGAAGAGCTTGCTTGATGATTATATTGAAGAGCTTCTCTATTGATGACATGGCCTACCTATCTTAAGTAAACTTCTTCATCAACACCCCCCATAAGTGCAACTTAGGGAGGTTAAAAAAAAATATATATGAGTCATGGATACTAGCCTACTAATGTATCCAATACTAACTCTCATAAGTGGAGAAAAGGAGAAAACCCTAGGAAAAAAACTCCTCCCCTAAAGAGAGAAAACAACATAAAAATGAAGGTAGGAGGTCTTATGAAGGTAGGAGGTCTTAAGATAACCCTCGAGAGACAACTTCTTTGACCCCAAGCATCAATCGTAGTTGTAGAAAAAGAGGTCATGCCAAAGGTTTAGTGAAGATGTCAGCAACTTGCGCTTCAGTAGGCAAATACGCCAAGTTGAGAACACCATCCTGAATGAGTTGGTGAATGAAGTGCATGTGGATCTCAATGTGTTTGGTCCGTTGATGTTCCAATGGGTTGCGAGAAATGTGCATGGCACTCTGATTATCACACCAAAGAGTGGTGGAACGATCCCGCTGAATGCCAAACTCTGTAAGGAGTTGTCGAAGCCAAAGAACCTCCTGACTTGCAAGAACTATAGCACGATACTCAGCTTCCGCAAAGGATAAAGAAATTGCAGATTTCTTTTTACAAGACCATGTAATAGGTGCAGAGCCAAGACAATAGACAAATCTAGATGTGGACTTTTGATCATCAACTGAACCAGCCCAATCAAAATCAGTGAATCCAACAAGCTGAGAGGCACCACAAGAGTACTGAATACCAAAATTGGTAATACTCTGAATGTACCTCAGAATGTGTTTAGTTTCCTTCCAGTGACTCTCATGAGGATCTTGAGAGAACCAAGAGACAATTCCTATTGCAAAAGATATGCCAGGACGTGTATGAGTCAGATACAACAAACTCCCAATCAATTGTCGATACAATGAAGGATTAACACGTGGTGATAAGCAATTGGCATAAAGTGTGACTCCTGACTGAAATGGAGTAGGAGCAGGTTTACAATCAACCATGCCAAAGCGTTGAAGTAAATCAAGTGCATACTTCTGTTGAAAAATGGAGATTCCTTCAGAAGACTGAAGAACTTGGAGAGTGAGAAAATAATGTAGAAGCCCGAGATTTGTCATATCGAATTATCCCATCAATGCTTGTTGAATTCTCTAAATCATAGATGAAGAACTCCCAGTGAGAATTAAATCATCCACATACATAACCAAAATCAAGAGATCAGTTCCCTGCTTCTGAGTGTAAATTGTAGGATCATAATGACAACGATCAAACCCGGACGAAATCAGAAAACTATCCATCTTCTCATACCAAGCTCGAGGAGCTTGTTTGAGACCATAAAGAGAACGTCTGAGCCTACAAACAAGAGAAGAATCCTGCACAAAACTAGGGGGCTGCTCCATGTAGATTTCCTCATCTAAGTCACCATGTAGAAAAGCTCTCTTTACATCTATCTGGTAGACTGACCATCCTTGCGAAGCAGCAAGTGAAAGAACAAGGTGTATATAATTCATCTTGGCAACAGGGGAAAATGTCTCAGAGTAATCAATCCCTTCAACTTGTGAAAATACCTTGGCCACAAGACGTGCCTTATGCTTGTCAACAGAGCCATCTGTTGCATATTTGGTTCTATATATCCATTTACAATGAACTAGTTTTCGTCCCTTTGGAAGAGACACGAGATCCCATGTGTGATTCTTCATCAATGAAGAATACTCCTCTGTCATGGCAACATCCCACTCAGGTATGCCAACAACGTCAGAAATTTTTTGTGGATCATTTGAGATAGTATGACTCAAGAAGGAGACACCTATTGTTTGTGATTGAATAGGGGAAGAGGCTGAGGCTAAATAGATGAAATCAGTTGGCTCATAGCCATATCTGTCAGGCCTCTTTCTCTCACGAAATCTCCTCCTGAGATGCAGTTCTTGATCAAGTTGTTCATGTTCTTGATCAATTTGTTCATGTTCAGGATCAATTTGTTCATGATGCTCATGCTCCATTGCTGCAGGTGGTAGATTTTCTTTTCGTTGATGTTGAACTTCAAAAGGTTCATTATCATTTTCTAAAGCAAATTCAACACAATTGTCTACACAGCAATATGAAGATGGAGAAGGATTTGATGTGGGGTTGAATCCTTCATCAAACTGGACAGCTTGTCGAAAAAAGACTTATATAGTAATAGGTTCAAATAACCTATATGCTTTTATGTCCTCACAATAACTAACGAATATTAATGGTTGGCTTTTCTTCTCCATGAAATTGCATTTTTCAACTGGTATTAAGGCCCATGCTGGACTGCCAAATACTCTAAAAGCATAGACATCAGGCTTAACATGGCTCCAAGCTTCCTCTGGAGTCTTATGCAGTATTGCCCAATGAGGCATCCTATTTTGAATGTAGTTTGCACAGTTTACTGCTTCAGCCCAAAAGGAGGGTGCCATGTTCTTGGACATAATCATACAATTTTCCATTTCTTTTAGTGTTCTGTTCTTTCTTTCAGCAACACCATTTTGCTGAGGGTTGTAGGGAACAGTGAGTTGATGTTGAATGCCATGTTCTCTACAAAAATATATGAATCCCTGATTGGCATACTTGCCCCCATTATCTGTGCGTAGTTTCTTGATAGAAAGAGATGACTACTTCTCAACAAAAGCCTTGAAGTTCTTAAAAGTAGTAAGGACCTCACTCTTATACTTAAGAAAGTACACCCAGGAGCGACGTGAGAAGTCATCAATGAAGGTGAGTGAATACTTAGCCCCTGAAAATGAGTGAGTTGGAAATGACATGAGATCGCTATGTACCAACTCAAGAGGTGTTGTAGCACACCATGCTTTTCCTTTAGGAAAAGGATCTTGATGTTTTTTTCCAAGGACACAACCTGGACAAACTCCATTAGTACAAGAAACTTTAGGAAGACAAACCACCAATTTTTGGGTACTCAACTGTTGCAAATATTTGTAGTTGAGATGTCCAAATATTTCATGCCAAATCTTACTCAAAGCATAAACATGTGCAATGAAACAGGAACCTAAGGAAGACTCAAAATAAGCAAACTTATATAGTCGAGAACTATGATATACTTTTCCAGATGAAACAACAATGTCTGGATTTTGTAGTTCTCGAATGATTACATCATTAGGAGAAAACTCTATTGTTTTCCCATTACCAGAATGACAAATCTGATATATAGAGAGAAGATTTGCAGAGATGTGAGGAACAAGAAGAACATCATTAATGCACCCTTTATCTAACTGCATTGTGCCAGATCTAAGAACATCCAGTTGTGTAGAGTCTCCAACTGCAATCTGCAAAATGCTATATTCAGATGTAGAAGCCAATAACTCATGAAAATGAGTCATGTGGTGTGAAGAACCAAAATCAAGTATCCAGCTATGTGAAGATGCACACAAAGCTTGAGATGATAAAGCATGTCCTTTACTAGTAGAAGAAGGTTTTGGTACTGAAATCTTATGCTGCTTCATGGCTTCATTCAAAGCTTCAAGTTTCAACCAACACTTAGATTCTACATGCCCAAGTCTGCCACAAAAGCTACAGGTGTCATTTGACTTCTTCTTCTTTTCTGGGAGGAAGACTCGCCAGACTTGGAAGATGGAGGAAAATGTTTTGTTTTCTGTTGAGGCTTGGAGGTAAACTCACCAGCTGGAGAAAAATCTTTCTTCTTCTTATACCGAGTCTTGTGCTTAGTTTTGGTGTTATGAGCTACAAGAGCCTTATTGTTAGATCCATAAAGAGAATCTAATTGAGTAATCTTATATTGTTCTCTAGTAAGACGCTCACATAAAAGCTCAAAGGAAGGCATTTTAAACTCACTTCCTAGTGCATCCATAGTAGAATAAAATGCAAAATAAAATATCTGATAAGTACCTTTTAGTTTGGATAAAATCAAGAAGATACACTCTTCATCTGATTTAGTTTTTCCGCACCCTTTTAGTTGAGCCACTAGTGACTTGAATTTGGTGAGATAGTCCTCAACGGATGCATGCTCATCCGGTACCAGTGGTGACAACTCCGCTTCCAATTGTAGGGCTCGAAATTCATTGATTTTTCCAAATAAGGAATCCAACTTGTCCCAACTTGCTTTCAGAGTTTTACAATCAACTATGTGGAACAACAAGCTATCCAACACATGTAAACCGATGAGGCCCATGGCTTCATCAAGTTTATTTTGATAGGCGAGCCTCTCAATTTCCTTGGTGAACATAAGTTGAACCTCGACCAACATCTGCCAGAGCCCTTTTGATTGCAACAACTGTTGCATCTTAAGTTTCCATGTATGATAATTATGGGGAGTTAGGAGCTCAACAATCCTTAACTCTGCCATTTAAAATAGATAATACAAAGAAAACATAGATTTATGTCTATGTAATCTGTTTACAATAGAAAGGTTTGGAATCTAAGCCTTAAATCAGAGAGCTCCAAAAGAATTTACAACTACTTTACAATTTTTTTTTTTAAATACCAGTATGTATTTTAAAAAAAGTCTAAGGCACATGTATCACATGTAACACGTAAAGACAGAGCTAAGGCACATGTAACACGGTCTCCACGGTATCTCTAGCTAGAAAACAAAGAGTAATGAAGATATAAAGTAGAAAAAAATTGGAGATGCCCTGGTCGTTGAGGTATGGTTCCACTCAGCGAAAGGTTGTGGAGGAGGGACGTCCCATGATTACCTTAACTTGTGACCACACTCTCAACCAAAGCCTCAAAATGTAGATAATCCTCACCAATATGCCATTGAGAATCCAATCGACTAGACTACAAAATCACGTAACCAAATGGAATTAATAAAAAAAATCCCATACCACCATTTATCGTCCTTGACGGTCGTCGACTTACTTTGCACCAGTAGTGGAAAAGAAGGGGTTAAAATGCTTTGGGATCTTGACAAAGGGGAAGTGGTTGTGCCGCCTGTAATGTTGATGGAAGAGAATTTTGGGTTGTTCTAAAGCCCGATTTCATTCCAAAGATGAGATCTCTCTGTCATCGTCGATTTCAACTGTTGGAGTAGCTAAACGGAGCAGCCAAAACAATGGAAACCATAAAAAAAATCATTGAAGAGTAAACCCCAAAATTTTCATAAAATTATAGATATGCTCAAACACAAAACAAACCAGGGATTGATTTTCACCAAGGGAGAAACTTGGACACTTTGTTGGATGCGTTGGGTGAGCTGGGTGTGTATTTGGATGAGCTGGGCCAGTGCTAGATGAATTGGGCAAGCTGAGCGTATGGCAGGATTGTCTGGGCGACTTCCTGGTCGAGCTAAGCTAACAAGGCACTTTGCGGATAGATTTTCACCAAGGGAGCGTGCTGGGCGCATTTCCAGATGAGTTGTGTGATTGTTGGACTGTTGTGGAGGGTTCTGGCTTTGGCAGTGTGAGTGATGTACCGTTTGTGGAGGGTTCCATCAATAGACAAAAACCAATGATCAAGACAAAACCCAACGTAGATCGACAGACAATAAGTAGAGAGAAAAAAAACTCAGACTTTAACTCCGTGGAGCATCCACACGAGAAGACCACCGATGGAACACCGATGGCTTACTGAATCTATCATAAAAAATGAGAAGGCATTTGCAGTTTAGCTATGATACCATGTAGATATTGAGAAAACACAATATCACAGGCACAAGGAAACAACTGCAAAAACCAACGACCTTCTACAAAGAAGAGACACTGATCAATTTGATCTGCTTGATGATTACATTGAAGAGCTCCTCTATTTATAATAGGATGAGAGGAGACAACATTGATGAAGGTAGATGGATAACTCTCTCATGAAGTAATGAGACAAGTAGATGGATGGGATAAGTCAAAGAAGCACATGGTGATTATCCATAAACAACCAAAAAATGATGACATGGCCTACCTATCCTAAGTAAACTTCTACATCAACAATTAAAACCTGTCTAAGATTAGAATATCATGAAAAAAATGAAGGCAGAGGGCTACATAATGTAAATAAGGAATGTAATATTGATGAAGGTGGAACCTGATAAGAAGATGTCACGACACCAATTTTAAAACCCTTTGGGAAGTTGCTTCTACCGAGCCTTGGGTAAGTTGCTGCAGCTACAATGATAAGTAGATAGCTGAGTGAAAGAAAGCATATACACAGTGAGTGAATTAGATCTAGAACTCCTTCCATCTTACCTGTTGGTTATGAGGCAGTTCTGCAAGAATTTGTAGTTGGCTTCGAAATTTTTTTGATGGTTTTTCCTATCGTGATTTAACTTTCAATTGGAGATGGATAAGTGAAATTTAAACCTAAAAACATGAAAGTTGTGGGATATACTTACTTCCTTATGGAAACACCACAACTTTTGATTATTTCTGTAAAAGTAATAACGAGTCTGCTAGACAATACATAAATACTTATTAGTCCCTGTCGTAGGTGTAGAGGGACTATAGCAATCGATAAATCGTTGATTGCATATTACTTTGTCCTTTGACCAGAAATATTTGCAAAATACCTATTGTTGGAGCTATGGAAATAAAAGAATATATTTTTATATAATAAAAAGTAACATATATGTACAGTATTCCCAATGTATTATATCACAACATATCCAAAGTTTTTTCAGTATGTTTTAATCATATATTTTTCTTGTATCTTGCTTCAAGGTTGATTAATGCTAGCATTAGTTTGAATGTTTGTATTAGAATTTTTTGATACCCGAATATATCCACAAGTTTTGATATGTAGTAAGCATATTGAAAAGTTTTGATATCCAAGATTTGTAGTGATTGAGAATTCCAAAGTTTATAGCATCTTTGGCGGATGTATATTTCTTGAAATGTATTGACACTTCTTCCAAGATGTGTCAATAGGACCAACTGTGTAAATGTTCACATGACACGACGTTCTGCAACACCCATGAAAGATTAAATGTTTGCATTCCACGAGGTGCTTAGACAACCTGAGAGTCTTAAATGTTTATGTAAATACAGTTCTCAGAGTACATTTTTCCTTGAAATTTTGTATACAGTTACAGTGAATTTACACTTGATTGTCTACTACCAGTTCAATAGCCATTGTATGTTTCATCCTTGTTCTTCCATTGAAGCTACATACATTGTTTACTGGTTCAGTGACTACTTCTTCTTCCTTGGTTTGTCGGTTGCTGCCATTGTATGCTTCATCCTCGTAATCGTTGAGGCTACATACATTGTTTACTGGTTCGGTGAGTGGTTCTTGTTCGCTGGTTTCTCAGTTGCTGCTTGTTATTGTTTCGCTGGTGATTCGAGCTATGCTTTTGCATTTCATCATTTCAGAGTAAGTTTCAATGCGGTGGTTTCATTTTGTATTCCTTGTTTGCTATTTAGTTTGCAGTTTGAAAGTAAGAATGTTTTCTCATTTGTAGTCGCATGTTCCTTGTGTGTTTTCGGTTCATTTTCTGTTTGGGTTGCAGTTTCATAATCATTGGAGATACATATGTTGTTCACTGGATCGTTGGTTCTTGCTGGTTCATTGGTTCCCGGGTTACTGGTTCTATTTTTTTGGCTGGGGTTCTCACTTTGGGGTGTTGGGGGTGCAGTTCGGCCTCTTCGTGCTTTCTCGCTAGTTTGGTCCTTGATGGTTTCTTTTCTTTGATTTGGCCTTGCAGGGTTGGGGTGAAGCGGTGGTGGTTGGAGCTTTTCTTTTTCCTTTTTTTTTGGATTGTTATTATTTTGTTTGGGGCGCTTTATGGTGTTCAACCCCTACACCCACCAGTGGATATGTAGTTGTTTTATTTTCCATGTCTGTCGTAGTCGAGATCTGTTATTCTGTGAGATTTTTCTGGTGTTGTATTCCTACCATGAAAGAAAATAGTTTCATGCAAAATTGTTCGAGGATTACATGTGAAGTTACAATACCCGTTGTTTTTTTGTTGGAATAAAGCATATGTATGCAGGGTACATTTATAAACCATGTATGGTCAGATGTGTGGATATGACATGACATGTCCTTTGTCCTCTACACAGGCTGGTGTGCACAAGATGCAATTTGTGTTGTTCTTGACATATGATATGTGCAACAAAGATTTTTCAAGATTATATTTTCATGTCTGGAAGCATGTGTGGGTAATTAGCCACAGAAAACTGAGAATTTGTATCGTGTGCACAACAGTCTGTGTAGAGGATAAAGAACATGGCTATAGGGCATATGTGGATAAATTCCCAGGGAAAAGCATAAATCGTTTAGCTACGCCCATGCACTTGTGTGATATTTTGTGCCTTGTAATATATTTTGGCCAGGGAAAAAAAATGTACACATTTACAACCATGGATAGAGAAGCACAAAGGTTCATGTTTCTGCCTTTGTAGACTGTTCGTTGAGTCAGTTTTTCTCTATGTACATGTTGCTTTTTCTTCGATGAATACTAGCTTCCATTGATGTTCATTAAATTTTGTGGGTTCCTAAATTGAAACAAACATAGTAGCTGGAGAAAAGGAGAGAGTCTCGACTGCATCGGCTGAAGAGGATATAGAAAGGTGCATGCTCGTACTGTTGTTTCATATTGCACTGTTTTGTATTTCATTTATGGTCTGGATATGTGTTAAGCTAGTTGCATGCCTTCCTACATGGTAAGTTTTCTTGGTTGCATACGTTTATTCCTGCATACTAATCTAGTGCATGTTCGTTTTGTTTGCGTTTCATTGTTGCATTTAAGAAAATAGAATGGCTGGACAAGATGAAGGACTCTTTGGCGAGTAAATAGACCTGTTTCTTTTTGTCTTACATGTCTGTTTTCAAACTAACTTGCCTTCCTATCGATTGCATCTTCTGCGTTGCTTCCTTGGAAAAAACAGGTTGCTTCTTCAAGGAGATGAATTCTTTTGTGCAACAGTAGAGGATTTTGTGGTACAATCTTCTAAAAGGTATACCAAGTGTGCCGAAAAATTAAAGATACAAACCGGGTGCAGGCATATAATATAGAATGCACATATTGGCTTAGTCTTGATGTCCATCTGCAAATGCTTACATCATAAAAAGTTGGACTAGTGAGACGGCCATGAGCAGTCAGTCATCCCAGACATTGGCGGACCGACAAGGCTAAAGGTAAATATGCATGCGCTTTTCTCTTACTATGTTTACTAGACAAATTTCCCGAGCTATATATTCATCTATGGCATGGTGAATATGTTGATTCCATCTGCAGTACATGGTTTTCAGCTCGCAAGAAGTATCAATAAGTACGAGCGAGACGCCGAACCTGTTGCATGTTCCGCGGACTAAGAGGTGTCGTTGCGAAACTCTGGCTCCATAGTTCATCAAAACTATGTGTGTACTTGTAGCACACTACCATTCACTTTAGTTTTCTTGTTCAAAAAATGTCTTCAGGTCTAGAGTTATGACATCCAAAGTACTGTCAATAGAGGCCTTGAACAACCGCCAAACTGGACAAGTGTTCGTCGGGGAAATAATGGTTGTCTATACCACCTACTTGGACAAGGAAAACAAGAGTAGACCCATTATGCATGATGATATGACAGAAAAGGACGCTATTAAGAACCACACATCAATATAGCATAGAAAAACCTCAGAAAAAGTACTCAACACCTTGAAAACGAGATAATTTCAGATAATAAGCCTCTTCGAGGGGGAAACCTCCTTTTACCCTGCTTAAATGTTCAAGTCCAAGATGATTAAAAATGAAAATGTCTCCTTGGTATATATAGGAGACTAGGAGGTTTAATTACAACTAACGGCCTAAAGCCGGCATAAATAAAATAACATTACTAATATAATATGCCCAAATTAAGGGGTAATGAGCCAATATTAGGGCTTAACATGCCCCTCCCCTTGAGACAAGTGTTGTCCGCAACGCTTGAGTAACTCTGGATGCTTCTGTATAAAAGACTC
>ML778647.1:84993-97467 GCA_009831015.1 Picea engelmannii | reverse complement strand
ATAGACATATCTTGTTTCTAAATATGAAATTACTGGAATTTAATTCTAACAGGCCATCATGCAGAAATCGTATATATTGTCATTGATGGGCGAAAGGGCATAGGAAATCTCGTATTCATGCCCATTAAACCAAAATTTGCGGGGATATTATATTGTCCCTTCTGAGTGTTCATTTCAAAATAATGAAATCCCTTTCACACCACGTGGGCTTCGCACATTCAAGAAACCTCCATTTCTTAATTGATCTTTGTCGTACCCGCCACCTTCGCATTTCTAAATATGCAATAAATAAACTTTACTCCTAACAGTTCATCATGCACCACCAATACCGATTGTCATTAATCAGCGAAAGGCTCAAGGAGATTTCCCATTCATAAGAATTTAACCAAGATTTAGCAAAAAGTTACATTATTTGTTGTGACTATTCATTTAAACCATCATCTGCAGAAAAGAAACCTTCTCATAAACCTATGGCATCAGTTCCACATCAGTTCTATGGAGTTACAATGAACATCTTCAGCCGTCATGACCAAAACTTCCACTGGTCCAGGGCATTTTCTTATTACTCAACCTCTGCCACAGAGAAACAAGTAATTTGGACCTCCGGGATTGCTCATGTAGGTTGTGTCCCTGAGGTTTTTGACTGTAACGACCTGGTCTCTTGGTGCACCGATAAATTTATTGCAAAGAAAAGAATTATTCCACTGCACGACTGCTCTTCTATTTCTTTGTCACCTCAAATCTTCCGGCAGATGCTGAAATTGCCCGAGCCAACATTGACGTTCAAAGGAGAAGATTGCAAACAGTTCCTAGCAAATCATAATAACAGATTGGACCTCTTGCCCATTTTTTTGGAAAACTCGGATCTAGTTCCTCAAGATATTACAAGCATGCAGGTTATTTCATTTAAAAATCCTTTTCGCGAAATTGCCTGCCTGTTTACAAGAATAACGGGACAAGAATCCACAGCTGTTGTTTCCCGCATGGCTCTTTACATTTTTTATTTCACAGTCAACGAACAAGACATTTTTGATTGGGGAAGGATAATTTATTATGAAATATCTTCCCAATTGTCAAGCTACAAAAGGGGAAAGAAATTTTATATGTCATCCTATTTAGTTTTTACAATAGCACATTCCTGTCGATTTCCGCAATTGTTTTTGTCCAAGAATGTCAACTGTGATTTCCACCCAGTAACATTCTTGAACTAGGTCTTTTGGAATAACAAGGCTTCCCACTATTTTTATGAGGCTTTTAATGGCTTCCTGTCTGTTTTCAAACTTTTCTTGTTAGGAGAAAATGCTCCCCGCTTATCTGAACAAGAAACTAATTTTTTGGACAAAAAGGGAACAATCCAACATTTGGATAATTACACTGTCATAAGAATTTTTGGCTCCACAGAACAACCTTCTCTCCTTCCATGTCACATTACAGACATAATTTTTATTTCATAAGTAGCACGTCAATACAACTACTGGTTCCATCTGTTCCAAAGGAAGAAAAAAAAAATAGTTCATTCCTATGCCTTGGAAAATAGGGGAGTTCATGTTGAAAAATGTCAACAAATTTGATGATTTCACAACACATTTTAGTATCTCCAACACCAGATATGTTGAACACATAAAAGGATTCGACCCCTATGATATTTTTAGAAAAAAATTACATTCACTTGGCCTTGGCGATTGTTTTGTAAATAAACACCTGCCCAAAAACAGAGATAGTCATTGGCCTACTTATGATGCCAACGACGTAGAGACAGTGCAAAGCTGCACCAAATTGTACATGCAACAGGGGAAATAACCCAGTGACAAGAGTGTTCAATACGCAAATACCACTCCAAAAAGTATGACATTCTGGAGCATCGCTCGAACGGCCCATCACAGCAACAAAGAAACCCATAATTATTCAAACAGAGGAGGAGATAACGACCCTCCTCACTCTAAAATTGATAGTTCTCACAAGCTTCCAGTGGAGAAGAAGAGAAAAAAAAATGTGGGGTAGGCAAAAGACCCAGAAATTCAGAGTGAGAACATGGAAATTGACATTGATCTGGATGCCATGTTCCCCTTCTTTGATCAACCCGAGGACTCCATCCACCATAGCCATCCAATGGACATATCCGTTGCCCAAAACTTTGATGAAGATGAATCCTTCATGTTCTAGAGCGTTGTTTTTGATAGCCGGAAAAAAAAATTGATATTTCAGAAAAAAAAATGTTAAAAATATCAAAGGAAAATCTTGTTTAGAGGTTGACGTTTCCAACATGCGGCCGCCCCAAATCTGTCAACTTCACACCCCGACTGGAGAAGAACTTCATGACTCCATTGAACGCATGGAGACCCACAATCCCAGACTAAAGGACCGAGTCAAGGAATTGGAATACGCTTTCTTTCCTATGCCATTGCTTGTCGATCCTTTGGCAATAGCCATGCCTGCCACCCCTACACCCAATGTAAAAGCACCCTCCACCCTGCTCGCATCCTGTAAAGGATATGTGGAAAAAAATATCACAAAAATAATGGAACTGGTTACTGATACCTGGAAAAGATCACAAACCATCGCTTCCCTTTGAACCAAGGCACATATCTTGCTCGAGCTTTTGCAAGTCGAATTAAAATATGAAGAAAATTTCTTCTTAAAAACGGTCATCCCTTTTGGCAAGATTGTCAACAATATGACAGAAACAAAAAGAAGAGAAGAATATCTTCCATCCAAAAACTGGATCGGCCAATTGAATTTGTGTTGGAAAGAAAAAGTAAACAACCTGTGTCTCATTGTTTAGTCATGTGAACAAGTCATATCGAAGAAAGATAAATAATTCACAAAACTGTCAAATATAGACTTAGCCGGGAAAAAAAACGAATTCCAAGACCCCCTCTTAATCACAAACTCCTTTCCCTTAACCGGAGAAGAGTTTGATAAACAAGTTTCTATGTTGAAGACCTTCTCTCTAGAAAATTTTTACAACATCCTTCAATTTGATCAATCTCACGTCCATGACTGGCTAGTCAAATATGCAGTACAGAATGAGGAAATTCATCAGGCTCTCTCTAATATTTCTATCAACTTCCAGGAATTAGAAAATGATCTTTTCAACATCAAGATCCGTAATGAGATCAACGTCGCCCCAATGAGAGCGTACATTGAAGAATAGGTCAAAAGGCAATTGAAACAGGTCACCAACGAAAGACAACAGGTAGTTGCCAGCATTCCAACAACCGTGGAGAACATCCTTGAAACCGCAGTTGTCGCTGACATCAATGAAAGGGTAGCCACAAGAAAATATCCAAAGCACTCATATGTACCCTCACTGTAAGTTTACTCATCCCATATTTCTTTGTTTCTCAACCCAGCTATTCTGCTTTCTTAAATAAACATGTATAGGCAAACACTTATACCTTTCCATTTATTTTCTTTTGCCGTTGTTGCACTCTATCTTCTTTCCACAATCCCGTTTCTTGTAAATATTTCTCTAATGGTTCGCAGGAGTCCCAATCCTAGTCTACATCACAAACACATTGAAATTCCGGTTTATATGTAACACACTTTGTTTTTTTTGTATATTTCAAAATTTGCAGTGGTATGTAACAAACTTCTATTTTCTGACAGATTTCAAATAAAAATGCATCTAAAATTTTATATCCTAAAGACTCTACTCTTATCTTTCAACACTTTGTATAACAAATGCATTTGTTTTTTAATATTTTAGACTTTTATTCTTATCCTTCAGCAGTCCGTATGGAAAATGTTCACAAATAAATTAATTTTTTTATATTTCTTATCTCCTATTAATGTCATCATATATTTTTATCTTTCACCAGTCCACTTTGAAAATGCATTTAAATTTCTAAATTTAATCTTGCACTATCAACAAATTTATTACTTTCTTATATACTTTCAAAAAAAAAATGTTTGCTATATACTTTCCAAAATTAGATGGTGCTCGGCCTACCAACTGTCATTTACTCTTGCCCCGTCTTCCAAAATATGCACCTTGCACACAACATTTCCCTCATATACATTTTGCACCAAACACTTCGTTTCATTTACACTTCGATCCCATTTTTCAAAATTTTCTTTCTAACCTCCTTGGCGGGGACTGAAGTGCCACACAACCTTGTTGTATATAGCAAATGATCTACGGGCATTGTAAGGCTCTAAAAATATTTAAGCATATGTGAATTATTAGGTCATATTCGGGGTGGAGGAAGAAGTGTAGATTTACTACATTCACTCTAGAATTGGTAAGTGGATGGTGCAAAACAATTCTATGGTATTCGTAGTGGTAAAAGTAACATTTAAAAATTCAAAAAAAATACAAAAAATTCAAAAGAAATAAACACTATGTGACATTAAAATAACATTTACGGATTTTTGTATGTTGTCTCGTAACATATTTCTTGAAGGTAGAGATCCGTTGGATCAACACTGCTCGACGTAGTTAGTTTTCTATGGGCTATCAATACACACACTTAATGAAATGATTTATGAATGTGGAATAACACAGTGCTATGCTTAACACATAAACTCAGATATAAGACAAAAACTTTGTCAATACAAAAAACTTGATATTAATGAACTTCGACATTGTGTGTGAATATAAAACACAATGACATAGATGAGCTTCGACTCTAATGACATCTTCTATCAACTCTTCAATTTTTGTTGGTTCTCTCTACCTCTTTGCTTCTTCTCTACACATCAACTGCTTCTCTTCAACTTCTTTGGACTAACTAAACGACTCAAACTTATATGGACTTCGACTCAAACTTCCTAGAGAAGCTAAAACCGAATCAACATTAACGATTGTCATTAATTCAAGTGACTCTTCAACCACTTACCAGAGCTTGAGAAGATAAACTTTAGCTCCATTTATAACTTCCTGCTTGTCGACTGACTTTTGAGTAAATGTGTGACTTTGCACTTACAGACTAAAAAATTGTTTCACTGACATTTTGACTAACTGAAAAACTACTAACAAAATGATTGACAGATAAATCGACGGATACATGAAGATCTCACCGACTTGTAATTACAATTTCCAACACTCCCCCTTAATTATAAGTAGGTGGGATTACAAAAGAAAATTACATCAAAAAATTGACTTTTCATTTTACTGTCACTCATATGTTACTGCGCGGACTCCCAGATTACTATGAAAATGATGAAATGCATCTCTTTCTAAAGCCTTACTAAAAATGTTTGCAATTTGTTCTTTTGACCTGCAAAATTCTAAATAGATTTCTTTGTTATTCACCAATTCTTCGATGAAATGATACCTTGTATCAATGTGCTTGGTTTTCTTTTGAAACACATGATTCTTTGATAACGTGATGACTGAATTGTTGTCACAGAATACTGTTGTTGGTTCCTGTTGTTCCTGCAACAATTATTTTAACATCCTTCTCATCCATAATTCTTGACAAGATGCGCTTGTAGTTGCAACGTACTCTACTTCTGCTGGAGAAAGTCGCACTATGGGTTGCTTCCTTGATGCCCATGATACCATACCTATTCCAAAATAAAATGTGTACCCTCAAGTACTTTTTTTGTCATCTATGTTGCCTCCATAATGACTGTCAATGTATCGAGTGAGTTTGAAATCTTCTGAAGTGGAGTACTTAATGCCAAAATATTTTGTTCCATTCATATATCTCAGGATTCTCTTTCCTACCTTCCAATGTGATTCTTTTGGAGTTTCCATGAACTTTGAAATTAGGCTCACTCCATACCTAATGTCAGGTCTTATCGCTGTTAGATACATAAGACTGCCTACCAATCTTTTAAACAGTGTGGGATTCACCTTGGACCCTTTATCTTCCTTGCGTAGCTTCAATGTTGTTATGAGAGGCGTTGGTGCTGCTTTTGAATTCACCATATTGAATCTTTTCAATATTTCATGCACATAATTAGACTGTGAGATAAATATATCATTTTTGGACTGGTGTATTTCTATTCCTAGAAAATATCTCATAAGCCCCAAATCAGTCATTTCAAATTCATCCTTCATGACTGTCTCGAATTTTTCTATGCCAAAATCACCTGTAAATAACAAATCATCCACATATAAAAAAATAGTTAACACATTACCTTGTTGATTTGATTTGATGTACAATGTTGGCTCATTTTCACTTCTCTGAAATCCATTCTATGTGAGATAGGAATCTATGCGGCTGTACCAATCTCTCAGAGCTTGTTTTAAACCATACAATGCTTTCTTCAATCAATATACTTTGTTTTCTTGTCTTGGAACCTCATAACCTTGTGGTTGTTCCACGTATACTTCTTCTTCTAAGTTTCCATTCAAGAATGTTGACTTTACATCCATCTAATAAACTAGTCATTTGTACTGCATGACAATAGCTAACATGGTTCTGACTGTGTCCATGCGTGCCATTGGTGCAAATGTTTCATTGTAATCAACTCCAGGTTGTTCTGTAAAGCCTCTTGCAACTAACCTTGGCTTGTACTTCTATACATTTCCTTCTGCATCTTGCTTGGTTTTATAAATCCACTTGACACTTATAACATCCTTGTCTTCAGGTACATCAACCAAATTCCATGTTTGATTGTTCTGTACGCATTTGAATTCTTCATCCATGGCTTGTGCCCATACATAATCTTTGACAACTTCTTCAAAGGTTAATGGATCATCTATTTGTGAAAACAGAGAAAAAACTAAAAATGAATTTGTTGTGTCTTCATTATAGATGTCACGTAGACTTCTTGTATTTCTTTCTAACAAACTTGCTAAACTTGGATCTGGAGATGTAGAACTACTTGGACTAATTGTTGGTGTTTGTTGCGCTCTAGGTGTAGATTGCACCCCTATTGTCCTTACTAGAGTATTATGCGTGGTAATTTGCGTCACAGTGCCAGATGTAGATGGGACTACGCAGTGAATGGTGCATGGTGTTTGAACCACTTCATCTTATGTGTCATCATGCTCCATTGCATCAATAATTTTTACTGTCTTTTCTATGATTCCATCCCATGCTTCATTCTCCACGAACTGAACATCGCAATTGATTATGGATTTTCTTGGGACAGGGACATACATCTTGTATCCTTTTCTTTCTTCATAATACCCTACAAATATACATTATTGTCCATTGTTTTCTAGCATCCTTCTCTGTTTATCTGGTACATGTGCGTATGCAACGCAACAAATTTTTTTTAAGTTCCCCACATTATGCTTTGAATTTGTCGAGGCTTCTTGAGGAACTCTATTCCTAACACTCTTTGTTGGAAATATCTTCAAGATGTATATTGCAGTTGCTACTGCCTCAGCCCAATACTCATTTGACAAATGTTTGGATGTCAACATACTGCGCGCCATTTCCATGATGGTTTTGTTCTTTCTTTCTAAGACACCATTTTGTTGTGGTGTGTATCGCACGGTAAATTTCTTGTAGATTCCATGAGCTTTACAAATGTTCTGAAATTCTCTTGAAATTTATTCTCCTCCTCTGTTCGTTCTTAGAAACTTGATGTAAAAACCACTATGTTTCTCCACAAGTGATTTAAATTGCCGAAAACAACCCAATGCGTTAGATTTATGCTTTAGGAAATAAATTCACGTATTTCTTGAGAAATCATCAATGAATGTTAGAAAGTATGTACTCCTTCCTATAGATGGAGTTTGCATTGGTCCACAAATGTTTGAGTGTACTATTTTCAGTGGATCTTTTTCTCTGTAAGACTTGCCAACTGGAAATGATTCTTTTTATTGCTTGCGAAATATGCAGCCTTCACATATCCTTTCTGGTTTTTCAATCAACGGTAAGCCTTTTAACATATCCTTTGTGTGTAGCAGCTTTAGACCTCCAAAGTTAAAATGTTCAAATCTGAAATTCCATAGCCAGGAATCATCTTGTATTTCAGATTGGAATGGTTCCTTTATCTCTATGCAATTTTCTCCTTTCTTGATACTGCACGCACTATTTCCTTCATTAGAATTGCGCACACTATTTTTTTCATTGGAATTGCGTGCACTTTCTGCTGTAAATGTAGTGTCTAACTGCGCACTTTTTCCTTTATCAACAGTTTACGTTGTATTCTTCTTCTTGATTGGATTTAAAGTCAATGGGAGCATCCTGTTACTTGTCATCTGGATTTTTGCAATAAGAAGATTTCTTGGGAATTTATCCATGATCACACAGTGATTATCTTCCATGTAAATTATGTATCATATTTGTAATAGTTTCCCTCTACTGATCAGATTATGCTTCATACCATAAACATAATATACATAAGACATAAATTGTTGTTCTCCTTGTCTGGTTAAGATGTTTATACTTCCTTTTTCTAAGACAGTGAATTGGATATTTGTTCCAAGTGTAACCTTGGTTTGGACTGACTCATCCAAACTAGAAAGCAGTTCTATGTTCCCTGTCATGTGGTTACTGCAGCCTGAATCTAAGTACCATATGTCACATGGACTTTCTTAAGAAATATTGCATTCAACTTGTGACACTATAGGCATTTCTACAAGGTTAGGAATTTCTATAGTGCATGCCATAAACATAGGGAGAGTTTGGTTATTTGCACCATGTGACTGATATTGACTTTGCTTGTTTTGATTAAACTGTCTCTTTCTACACTCATATGCATAATTTCCATACCTTTTACAGTAATGGCATTGAATCTTAGATTTTTCAGCTCTTTGACTACTTGACTGGATGGTACATGGGTTTTTACCTCTTCCACCAGTATTTCCAGCATTGTTATTGCATCCACTTATGTCAGAACTTCTTCCTCTACCTCTAGAGTTATCTCTCCCCCTTCTTATTCCACGACTTATAAGTGACTATGCGAAAAATTCATTCTCTAATGACATACTTGATCTATTCAATCTTTGTTCATGATTGATGAGGGAATCTTGCAGTTCATCTAGGCTAAACTGACTCAGGTCTTTGCCTTCTTCTAGAGTCACAACAAGGGTACCAAATTTAGGAGAAAGACTCCTAAGTACCTTCTCAACAAATTTTTGGTCTTCTATGGTTTCACCATGAGACTTAATATGATTTATCAGTCCCATGACGTGCATGTAGAATGAATCTACTATGTTCGAATATTTCATTGACATGGTTTCAAAATCTCTTCTACGAATCTGCAGTTTTATAGTCTTTACTTTGTCCATACCTTGATAAGAGGTTTTTAATATTTCCCATGCTTCCTTTGCTTTCTTTGATGATGAAACTCTTGGAAGTATGTTATCATGCATGGCTTGATGTATGTAAAGGATGGAAGATGGATGCACGTACAAAGATTGAAGACAACAGAAAGATGGATTTCCAAAAATAATTCATTCTTACACCTTACAACTAATTTGCATGGATGGAGAAAATAGTCATACATATCCGAACTAGAGGATTTTATAGGTTAAACTTGAATATAGATACAGAACCAACATCAGCCATAGAAAAATCCAAGTATTTAAATCGAATGGATGAAGCACTCGGAACAATTTGTAGTCTTATTTCTCTCGATCTCCTTTTTCACATATCTTCCTGTAAGACTCCCAGTGAAGCCTGGACCACCTTAGAAGGGCTCTTTGGAAAAAAGGATGAGATGAGGGGACAAATGTTGGAGGTGGAATTTCTCACATTGGATCCAAAAAGATTCAACAATATCCAAGATTTATTTACAAAATTAAAGGATTTAGTGTCGCAACTCAAAGCTTGTCTGGTTGATAAATCTAAGGAGGAGAAAAAAATGGTTCTCACCATTCTCTCCAAGATTTGTCCTAAATTATATGTATTTGTATCCACATTCAATTTTGTCATATTCTCCTCTGGAGCCACCTGGAAGATTCCTTCTCTTGAGGAATTTATCGAATCCATTACACCTTCTTGCAGAGGAATAATCATATATTTAATTTAAAATTCTAGCCAGCTAATAATTACATGTTTCATTAAAATTCCAATCAAAATGTTTTAAAGTGGAAGAACAATCGGCTTCAAAGAAAAAACTCAAATCGCTTATGGTTGATCCAATGTAAACTCTGTTTACTTCATCTGAAATGCCCAGCACACACAAAACCAAGAATATTTTAATACAAACTGAGATTGATGAATCAAATATCGATGAGTAATTTTCCATTATTGAGTACAAATTAAACTTACAGGAGCGTAATCTATCATCAGTGGATTTAGTGGATTGAGATTGTTGATTGCAAACTGCGTCGAATAGTAGTTAAAACCAAGGAAGTCGAATGAGCCTTTCACCTCTTTTGACTCTTCATTGGTAAACCTTGGTAACCGTGCTCCAACTAAACTTGGGACTTAATGAGTGTTTTTAGGTCCTCACAACTAGTTACTAGAATATCACCTTCCAACCTAAGTGTTTCTGTATGGATTTCCCACCAAGTTAAAGCATGGCCCTCTACCTTCAATCTAGCAAATGAAATCTTCTGCTCTTCATCTATATAGTGAACGCTAAAATAAACTTCTAGTTGTTGGAACCAATGATTCAATTTTAATGCATAAATCTCACCTTGATATGGCTTTATGTCCACTTTCCCTTCCATCTTGAATAAGGATTGTGAAGGGTTCACGACACTCGAACTTGGATGCTCTTTTTCATATTTTTTTTGTGACTCATTTTCTTCCCAATATTTTGATTTCCCCTCCGATTTGTTTTCTGAGTTAGAGCCTCCATCATCTATGAATGGTATGATATTTCTTGCTAGAGTTTCCATGAGGAGGTTCATATTGCAACTCATGTTGACAATTCGTGATTCCAATAACTCAAATATAACTTCTACTGGATCTCTAGGGTTATTATTACTCATCCACCATGGCTAGGGTTTCTACAACTTCTCCTTAATCCGATTCTTAGATCCTGCAACTTCCCACAAATACCCAAAAGAAAAATATTCTCCAATATGATTTGTAAACTATCATGGATATTCCACTGGAACAATTTGTCATAACAGATCTAATAAAATACTGAAATCTTTACTATTAAGGTTAATTTCCTTCAGATTTACATAATATTTAGTTACTGATAAATTAGATAAAACATAGAAAAATTATATAACAATAAAATACATTCACACCATCCACAAATAAAAAAAAGTTATGACCTCAGAAACCCAATATGAGAGAAAACCTAGCTAGAAGGTGAGGCTGCTCTGCTCTCTTTTCTCTGGTAAAGAAATGATGTAAGTACATAGAAATATGCGCTCTTTGTGGAGTTTCCTTTCACCTATGGCCTGTATGTATTCTCTAGAATTTATCCTCCTCTATTATTCTCACAGAATACCAATACCCCTCTGCTCTTAGTGGCCCAATATTTAACATAGCACGATATCCATATAGGGATAGGTCTTTGACTTCTTCAACCTTCAATTATGATAAGGTTTTGGGCCTTATAGGATTTTCTTAGAAAATGCACTACGTGGCTATCCCCGGATGTATAATTAAAGGAGGTTGATGTGACATATTGAAGAACTCGTTTTGTATATTGCCAATGTACTTGTTGAGTCTTAGACATGAATCAAGAAAGACAACTTACTGTAAAACATAGATCTTGTCAGGTAGTAGTAAGATAAATCAAACTTCCTACCAATTGTCGATATAGTAACTCATTGGTCGATGGTGAGTTAATGTAAGCTAAGAAATTTATCCCAACTTCCATAGGTATATGTAGGATTACATTCATTCATTTTGAATTTTTCTAAGAGAGATATGGTATACTTGACTTGTGATACAAAAATAGTATGATCAGATTGCCAAAACTCTACACCTAAACAATAATGAAGTAGACCTAAATCAGGCATTTCAAAAATAGAACAGATGTTAGATTTCACCCGTTGAATCATGTTGGAAACACCATCGACATAGAAAATTAAGATCACTATGTCATCACAATTGTTTTTAACATAGAGAGTGGGTTCACAATATTTTTTTTTGAATCCAGAATCTCTAAGATATTGATGAAATTTGAAATACCAATATTGTGGAGCCTTCTTGAACCCATACAAGGACTTTACTAATAGACAAACCATATGTTTCTTTTTAGGAACCCAAAATCCTTGTGGTTACATCATGTAAACCTACTCAACCAAGTATACATTTGAGAAATCACTTTTAATGTCCATCTCATATACCTTCCATCCAAAATTAGTAGCAATGGAGATAAGCAGCCAAAAGATATTTACAGTTCAGCCAAACGTTTATTAATAGTCTACCCCTTCCTCATGTGCATATACTTTGGAAACAAGAAAATATTTTTATTTATCCAAAGAACCATGTGCCTTATATTTTACTTTATAAATCCATCTACAACAAATGAATTTCTTCCTTAGAGGCAATGTTGATAGCACCTAAGTCTTGTTTTTCATCAACGCACCACATTCCACATGACAACTTCCCACTCAGGTTTTCCATTGGATTTTTCAAATATGCTAAGCTCAAATAATTGCAAAACAACAGAAGTCAAAGCAAAATTTACCTACTCACTACTTTG
>ML778647.1:48616-60648 GCA_009831015.1 Picea engelmannii | reverse complement strand
GTTAGCCTTGAAATTGTTACAACACATTGCAATGTTCATTTAAGGTTATGCCATTCTGTACACCAAAATGAACGTCACAATATGACATAACCATTTAGGAACAATGGAACTCGACATAATGCAATGCATATGTACATCAAAATCTGGCACAACCATGGCTAACTATGGATGTGATTTCATGTGGTACCCATATTTAGATAAGGGGAATGCAATTCATAAACATCCCACTGAAACATAAGGATAAAGGAACGTTAGAAGGTGACATGACCCTAAATGAACATCACATTATGTCCTAACATTTTCAATGGTAACTTGTGTCAAATACCTACATTCCTCTGTTGATTAATTGGGTTGGTTGTCATTGATGTCAACCCTTGAATAAAGTCCGATAGAGAATTCTTGTAGCACAATGGTTTGGGTAATGGACCCAAGTTTGTTTGATGAATAATGGTATGATTTTTGATATATTTGCAGGTAAGACTATTCTAGATGGATAGTACATGTCATTCCATTTCTGGTGGTATCTGGAACGTCACATAACTCCTCACTGTTAGAGAGTTATGGCCATGTGAAGTTGGAGAACTCTCATGAGTCATCTAGAAGCCCCGAAAGGTCAAAGTAGTCAAAGTGGTTGCAAAGAAGAAATTATTTAAATAATAAAGTGAAGTGATGAGGGTACTATAAGTCAAAGTGGATACACAATAAATGATTTAAATAGTAAAGTTAATGGAGAAATTACTAAGTGGACAAGTGGTTAGAAGTGGGTTAGCCCTAAAATAAGGAAAGTGGGTTTAGATCGTTAGAAGGTAACCCCTTGACAAAACTAGATGAAAGTATAAATAAGAGGCAAGGGTCTCTCATTTTCAATAAAACTTGAGCATATTGAATATATACAAGTGATTGAGGTAACCAAAGGATATCTAAGCCGAATTTCAGAGGGAAGGTGAAGTAAAGAAGGTCGAAATTCAAGGGAGGATAAATTCTTTTGATGATGCTTTCTAAGGTATGTTATTTACAGGTCATCTCACCATTTTCACAATATTTTTTTCTAGAATGACTCAAACCGTGAAATTGAGAGGTCATTGAGGAAACATATGCAAGTAGTTGT
Source organism: Picea engelmannii (assembly GCA_009831015.1). Classification (NCBI taxonomy): domain Eukaryota; kingdom Viridiplantae; phylum Streptophyta; class Pinopsida; order Pinales; family Pinaceae; genus Picea; species Picea engelmannii. The sequence goes on along the minus strand of ML778647.1, from coordinate 59,540 downwards.
GATACAAATTTCATCTTGTGGGTCGTTGTATTTTTGGATTTACACTCCATGGAAAATAGGGTTTGTGGATAATCCTGAAACTAGTATAAAACAAATCTTTCGGGAAAAAACATCATAACTTCTTCATAAAAGATCCAAATTTAGTAAGAAAAAATGTATTGGTTAGAGTATCATCTATAGTATTATGTGTACAATTTTCAGATCCATACAACAAATATTCTGTGTGGGGCACTCTCTACAAGTTCTTTCTCTAGAATAATCCAGAATTCAATAAGGTATGCCATTTTTGCTATAAATCCTTTTCTGAGAGGATACAAGTAGTGAAACCTGGGGGAATTGTGTAATGTCCCCAAGGATGAGCCCAATTGTAAATCTAATGTATGAAATGAATTGTAAATATGTGTTATAGGCTTGTGAGCCAAGTTTGTATAAGTCGGTGGGCTTATGTGATTGTTAGGCCAGGGAGCCTAAGGGTTGGAGGCCAAGGGCCTGATTTTGTACCTGAATGTATGCAACACATTAATAAAATATTAACACTGCCATGGGCAGACCGACCACGATGAATGAGTGAAGGGGGACTAAGTATCCATAGATAGGGCAAGGAATTAGGGGCTAGAAGGTGGGAAAAGGGGCCAAGTGTTGAGCATAGGGACTAAGCCTAGGGGGCTTAAGCCTTGGGAATAATATTTTAATATTATTCCAAAAAGACATGTGCATTTTTTGTTTTATCCTAAGTTCCTAGCAAGGAGAGGATGTACAAGGGTGATGTGTGCGGGTGGAATGCATGCAGTTCCATGGGTGACAAGTGTCAACCCTGGCGCATGTGAATAAAACGGCCAGGATTAGCCGTGAGAAGGGTTCCTCCTCCATTCTACCCGATTGCTTGAACACGTACGAAGCCATGGATAGTTCGACCAACCCGACCCCTATAGAGAAATCCTTGTGCGTTCTTGAGAGTCAAAAATCCTGTGTTGACTTTCATAGTTTGTGTGCATCCTATGTTCGACTGATCGAACCCATGCGTGGAGGCTCTGTCCCGAAGCCGTGACCCTAAACCATTCTGCCATTGTTGAACCAGTTGGAAAGCCTATGTTTGGCTCTATAGATCTATGTACACCTCTATTCTGTGAGCCGCAAAGCCTATGTTTATTTTTGAAGAGCCGATTTCACCTCCATTCTGAGCTGTGGAGTTTGTGTCGACCCCTGCAGGAATTACTCATCATGCATTCCCGTGAACCATCACTATGAGGCATTGAGCCATTGTTGATCCTGTTTGAGAGGCTGTGTTTGTATTCCCAGTTGGCTATGGTGACCACATAGAGCTGGATTGCCTGTGGCTTGATGGCCAGTGCGAGTTGTGATTGAGCTTGTGTGTGATCTCTCTCTAGGTGAGGGAGGTGGTTGTTGTTGGAAGAGGTTTCTTCTAAAGAGTGTCCAGTACCAGCTTCGGGCTCTGAGACTTCCTGATCCGGCCTGTTTCCGAGACCCAGAGAGGGAGGTTAGCACTGATGGATTGTTCTTGTGAAGGTGTATACTCTCGGGTGGAACATGCATGTGGGGAATGAGAGTCTGGTAGTAGTGGGCATAAGATGACATATTGGGAAGAATCCTTCCAGATTTTCTGTGTTGTTTTCCCTGTAACCTCAGCCTAGCCTAGGATTCCTTACCTTGGGGTGGAGCTTAGTCCCAGCTCAGGGGTGACCCACTGCTGAGCTGATGAGGAGTGAGGTCTAAGGCTAGGAGGTTCGTGGAAGGCCTACACTTGGTTGGTGGATTCTACCACTGTTAAAAGATAAGTATATGATTATGCTTTAATCATGTTTGGCATGACTGTGCTGCTTATCTTATCATGAATTTCGATGTGTATATGAATTAATATTAAACGCTATTGATTGTTAATTATGGCAATAATTCGTATGAATACTCTGTGTTGAATGTGTTTAACCTGTTTTAAATGCCCGTGGATTATATAATACCTGTATGAGTTATGTACAAAGTGGTGTTATAGATTTATTTTAAGAGCATTTAAGCCTTGGTTGTCATAAAAGGTGCGCTACAGTTTGGTATCAGAGAGAAGGTTTTGACACTAAGCCTATATGGGCTAGCTGAGTGGTCTTTGGACCAAGGGTGTGAGGAGAAATTGTGTCTGGAGGACCAATTTCGGACCCTGATAAGCTCAGGAAGAATAGTGATTTTCGGTGCACGGAGCCAAGGTTGCAAGGAGTGCAGAGGCCAAAGAACTCTCTGAAAGAGTTCAAAGTTCCCAAAGCTCAGGAGGAACAACGTTTTTATATGCACAGGCGAGGACTCAAGTCGCAGAGCTCGCAGAGGAAAAGGAGAGAAGGTCGAGGCCTTTGGACACTTGGAATTCTTCCAAGTGCAGGAAGAAAGCGCCAAAACTCAAGAGGAGCTTGAGGTTTAAATCCTCGTAAGCAGAGCGAAGTCCCGAGGAAATCTGAGTCATTCGTTTGAGAGAAAACACGTGTCGCGAGATTGCCCATATAGGGGATTTGGACATCCAGGGTCAGAAAAGGAAGTCCTTTGACTTCGCGAGTGGTGAAGTTGCGAGAGAATCAAGATCATCCATCTGAGGAGGAAAGGTGGCAGAGATCAAGGGATCTCGCGAACTCGGAGGTTCGCAAGGTGAGAGTCCAGGAGTTGGGCGCTCCAAGTCAGGAAATTGCAAGGAGCGAAGACAACTGTTGGATCTAGGTCACGGGAGGACCGTTGGATCAAGAACCTCATCTCCTATTGTGCATTCGGGGGTTCAGAGGTTGAAAGGAGTCATTTTCGACTTCATGAGTAGTGAAGTGCCGAGAGCTAGGCACAAGAGGACACGTGGCAGAACCACAAGGTGGGCCTGGGTGACTGACAGGTGAGTACGCGTTTTCAGGGGAAAGGGAGTCAACGCTCCGTTGATTTATTGCATCTCAGAAGATCGCAACAGGAGGTCATGAGAGTTCGACCCACAATTTCACGAAGGTGCGAGTTGTGAGAGGAACTGGTATTTAATCCCTAGCCTATGGTTACGTGTGGAGGGCGGTGTCAAGGAAAGGAGTCAACACTCCATTGACTTCTCGCATCTCAGGGATTCGCGAGATAAGAGTATGGGAGATCGACATTGAAACTCATGAAGTGGCGAGTAGAGAGAGGTGTTATCGCTTAGCCTAGCCGACGGTCACGCTCAGAAGGAGCTAGCGAGGAGGGAGCCATACCCATATCGCATTTCGGGTATCGGCGTTTGGAGGAAATGAGTCGAGGGTCTTCGAATCACGAACTCGTGAGATCGCGAGTTGCAGAAGGGTGACTTTGGTTACGAAGATTTAACTGTTGAATCTTCGTGGACCAAGATTCCGAAGTTCTGAAGCCTCGAAAATCACAGAGCTGAACGAGAGCTCAGAAAACTTATTTTAATCGAAACATCTTTTGTTCTTGTTCGTATTGGCTTATAAATGTTCTGGATTGTTCGTGAAGTTTTAATGGCCTGACAAACTTCGAATTGAATTGCACAGTGCGTGTGCAGAGTTCAACGAGAGTCATAATTCTAGTTAACCAACGTCGAGTATGGAGTGGGAAAAGGTGTAGATTTCCCCCAAAACAGAGGACGAACAAGAAGGAAAGGATGTTAATGTGGAAGTGGAAGGATCGAACTCCAATGGGCATCGAAAAGAGATGGATAAGGAATAACATATGATGAAACTCATCGAAATATTGCAGAAAGATGCCCAGGCTCACCTAGCTGATAACCGAAAGCTCATGAAAATCAGGGATCGACAAGGTGAATTCAACTTAAAAATGTTGAAGAGCCTAGAAATAATAGAAAAGAAATTGGAAAAAGAGAGTGACACAAGAAGATCAGGAAGTGTCAGAACCCCTGAGAGGAGAAGAAGATCGAGGAGTGGTAGCAGACATTACCATCTCTTCCTGAAGCATTCTGGTAAGGAAACACACAGTAGTTCAAGCCCGTCCCCTACCAGAAAGCAACGAAAATCTGGAAAGGATGAATTGAAAGGGGAGATGAACAAGATTAAGCCTCCAACATTTGATGGAGAACATAAGAAGTAGGAAGATGCCGAGACATGGTTTCTTGGCATGAGGAAATATTTCCAACTGCAGAATTATTCCGCCCATGCAGAAGGAAGAATTGCAATGTATCAACTAAAAGGAAAAGCATCCATGTGGTGGGATCAGTTTGTGAAGGTGCAGTACATCAGAGAGAAAGAAGTCACTTGGAAGGAATTTAAGAGGTATTTCGAGAAGAAATACCTGACTAAAAGATACTATGATAGAAAGATGAAGGATTTCTTCAAACTCAAGCTAGGCAGCATGACTATTGATGAGTATGAACAAAGTTTTATGGAACTACTAAATTATGTTCCATTCATCAAAGATGAGGCTGTCAAGATTCAAATATATCTGAGTGGACTGCCACCTTCCATGGGTGATAAGATTCAGTATGACGATACTAAGACTATGGAAGAAACAATAAGAAGGGAAAAATACTTGTATGAATAGCAAGGAGAAAGGCCTATCCTACGAAAGGCTTGGAATGATCAGAGGAAGTTTAAGAAGGAACAGAGGCAGAAGGTAAACAAGCCTTCCTTTTTCAGAAACAGTCTTCAGGGACAACCATCATTTAGAGAGCCGAGAATGACTGAAGAGGGAGCAAAAAGATAGAGACAGACGCCCATTCAGTGTTGGGGCTGTAAAGGGAACCACAAGTACAAATATTTTCCCCATAAAAATGGTAAAGCGAGAACTGTTCATACTGTTCAGCAAGATGAAACAGTGGAGGATATGGGCAGCAGAATGCCGAGAATCTACGCATCCCTAGACAACAAGCAAGAAGAATTTCAATCACACATGATTGAAGTGGAAGGTATGATTAACAACCGACCACTAATTATTTTAATTGATTCAGGGGCTAGCCATAGTTATGTAGATCCTAGAGTGGTGGATAGTTTCCATCTAACGAGAAGCAAACATGAAAAGCCTTGGCTAGTGAAGTTGGCCACAAGAACCAAAAGGAAGGTCACTGAATTGGTTAAGTCTTGTTCAGTAGACATGAAAGGAATGAGCACTAAGGCTGAATTGAACATTCTCCCTTTAGGCTCATACGATTTCTTAATTGGGATGGACTGGTTGGACCAACACCATGCCCTTCTAGACTGCCATAACAAGAGGTTTACTAGCCTGAACGAAGAGGGAAATCAGGTAACAGTCCAAGGAATTCCTAGAGCCGTGGCTATTAGGGAAATCTCATCCATGCAGCTGAAGAAGTGTTACCAGAAAGGCTGTCAATTATTTGTAGCTTGGGTGGAATAAACATCCTGATATGTAGTCTCGAATCTGGAAGACCACGAGGTACTCAAAGAGTTCAAGGACGTATTTTAGGAGGTACCTGGACTACCTCCAAAGAGGGACATCGATTTTTCTATAAATTTGATGCTGAGAGCAGCTCCAATTTCGAAGGCTCCTTATAGAATGAGTACGCCAGAGCTGAAAGAGTTGCAATTGCAGATCGAAGAGCTACTAAATAAGGGATACATTCTCCCTAGCGTGTCACTGTGGGGTGCCCCAATCCTATTCATGAAGAAGAAATATGGGACATTGAGACTGTGCATTGATTTTTGGTAGTTGAATAAGGTCACTGTCAAGAACAAGTATCCTCTGCCAAGGATTGATGATATTTTTTATCAGTTGAAGGATGTGAAAATATTTTCAAAAATAGATCTTAGATATGGATATCACCAAGTGAGAATAAATGATGAGGACATTAGCAATACCACCTTTAGAACAAGGTACGGTCATTATGAATTCATAGTGGTGCCGTTTGGACTGACAAATGCACCTGCTATTTTCATGTTCTTAATGAATGGTGTGTTCAGAGATTATTTAGACAAGTTTGTCATAGTCTTCCTGGACGATATCTTGGTGTATTCCAAGACAAAGGAAGAACATGAGAAACACTTGAGAATGGTGTTGCAGGTGTTGAGAGAACACCAGTTGTACGCAAAACTGAGCAAGTGCTCATTTTATCAAAGGCAGATCCATTACTTGGGACATATTATTTCAGAAGAGGGGATCGTTGTGGATCTTGAAAAGGTTGAGGCCATCCGAGAATGGTCAGTGCCAAGGAATGTGGTAGAAGTTAGATATTTTATGGGTCTAGTAGGCTACTACAGAAGGTTTATAGCCAGATTCTCAAAGATAGCTCACCCTATCACTTCCTTGCAAAGGAAGGAGAAAAAGTTCCAGTGGACTAAAGAATGTGAGAGCAACTTCCAACAATTGAAGCAACTGCTAACCAATGCTACAATCCTGAAGATTGCAGATCCAAATAAGGATTATGTAGTGTGCACCGATGTGTGTAAGGAGGGGCTGGGAGGAGTTCTCAGCCAAGAGGGATTTGTAATTTGTTATGAGTCCTGAAAGATGAAAGAGCATGAAAGGAATTATGCCACTCATGATTTAGATTTGGCAGCAATCATCCACGCATTGAGGAAATGGAGACATTACCTCATGGGCAAAAGATTCAAATTGAGAATAGACCATAACGGTATGAAGTATTTATTTGATCAGCCGACTTTAAATGCCAGACAAATCATATGGTTAGAGTTTCTGTGCAAATATGACTTTGATATCAAGCATATCAAAGGGAAAGAAAATAAGGTGGTTGATGCACTCAATAGAAAAGTGCACGAATTACATGCTACAACCATTAGCATGTACCAGACTGAGATGAAAGATAGAATTTAGGAAGCTGCAAATACGGATTTGCAGTACAGAGGTCTTGTAGCAAAGCTACAACAACGTGAGAGACCACAGACCAAGGAAAGTTACACCTTGGGAACTGATGGTTTACTTCTATATAAAAACAGAGTGTATGTACCCAATGTCCGAGAATTGAAGATGGAAATTCTAAAGGAGATGCATAATGTGGCTTATGATGGACATCCTGGATATCACAAGACTGTGGCAGCAGTCAAAAGCCATTATTTTTTGCCAGGTCTAAAGAAGGAAATCGTTGAATACATCACTAGAAGTATGGAGTGCCAGAAGGTTAAGGCTGAGCATAGGCACCCAACAGGGTTGCTTCATCCTTTACCCATTCCTAAATGGAAATGGGACATGGTAACAATGGATTTTATCACAGGATTGCCCAGAACAAGCAAGAAGCATGATTCAATCATGGTGGTGGTGGAAAAGCTTACTAAAGCTGCCCATTTTGTTCCATTGAAAACCACCCACAGAGCAGTTGATGTTGCTGATATCTTTTTAAAAGAAGTGGAACGCTTTCACGGAATTCCTAAGACAATTGTGTTTGATAGGGACTCGAAATTCACTTTAAATTTTTGGAAAGGACTGTTCAAAGGATTCAGAACGAATCTGAACTTTAGTACAACGTATCATCCTGAGTCTGATGGTCAGACAAAGAGGGTGAACAGGTTAATAGAAGACATACTGAAAATGTATATGATGGATAAACCATCAAGGTGGGAAGACTACCTGCATTTGGTATAATTCGCCTACAATAATGGGTATCATGCATCATTGAAGATGAGCCCATTCGAAGCACTTTATGGAAGAAAGTGCAACACTCCAGTGAGTTGGGATAATCCAACTGACAGAGCATTAGTTGGGCCTGAACTACTCAAAGAGATGGAAGATCAAATGATAAAAATTAAACAGAATATGAAAACTTCCCAGGATAGGCCAAAAATTTACGCTGACAGTAAAAAAACCCATAGAGAATTCAAAGTGGGTGACCATGTTTTCCTGAAAGTGAAAACTAACAGCAGTTCCCTAAAGCTGGGAAGTTGCGCCAAGTTGGAAGCAAGATTTTGTGGGCCATTTGAGATCCTAGAAAGGATTGGGCCAGTTGCATACATGCTTGCACTACCTGCATCTATGACTGTACATAATGTGTTTCATGTTTCATTGCTTAAGAAATATGTACCTGATGCTAATCATTTTATCGATTGGAATGTGATTCAGGTGGAACCAGAAGGTGTCCTGCAAGTGCATCCTGTGCGTATATTGGATAGTAAAAGAAAACAGCTCTGGAATCGAGCTATAGAGCTTGTAAAGGTCCAGTGGACCCAGTACGGTCCTGAGGACGCGACATGGGAGCATGCAGATGTTATGCGGGTAGAGTACTCGCATCTTTTTGAAATTTTTTGAAAATCTTGCAAATGCTGTGTAAAGTTGCACTGAGGACAGTGCAAAAATAAGGGAGGGAGATTGTAATGTACCCAAGGCCGAGCCCAGTTGTAAATATGATGTATGAAATGAAATGTGAATATGTGTTATAGGCTGGTGAGCCAATTTTGTATAAGCCAATGGGCTTATGTGATTGTTAGGCCAGGGAGCCTAAGTTTTGGAGGCCAAGGGCCTGATTTTGTACCTGAATGTATGCAACACATTAATAAAATATTAACACTGCCATGGGTAGACCGACCATGATGAATGAGTGAAGGGGGGATAAGTATCCATAGAGAGGGAAAGGAATTAGGGGCTAGAAGGTGGGAAAAGGGGCTAAGTGTTGAGCCTAGGGGGCTTAAGCCTTGGGAATAATATTTTAATATTATTCCAAAAAGACATGTGCATTTTATGTTTTATCCTAAGTTCCTAGCAAGGGGAGGACGTACAAGGGTGATGCGTACAGGTGGAACTCATGCAGTTCCATGGGTGACAAGTGTCAACCCTGGCGCATGCGAATAAAATGACCAGGATGAGCTGTGAGAAGGGTTCCTCCTCCATTCTACCCGATTGTCTGAACGCGTACGGAGCCCTGGATAGTATGACCAACCCGACCCCTGCAGATAAATCCTCATGCATTCCTGAGAGTCGAAAATATCGTGTTGACTTTCATAGTCCGTGTGCATCCTTTGTCCGACTGATCGAACCCATGCGTGGAGGCTTTGTCCCGAAGCCGTGACCCTGAACCATTCTGCCATTGTCGAACCAGTTGGAAAGCCTGTGTTTAGCTCTATAAATCCATGTACACCTCTATTCTGTGAGCCAAGAAGCCTGTGCTTGTTTATGAAGAGCCAATTTCACCTTCGTTGTGAGCCATGGAGTTTGTGTCGACCCCTGCAGGAATTACTCATCACACATTCCCGTGAACCATCACTATGAGGCCTCGAGCCATTGTTGAGCCTGTTTGGGAGGCTGTGTTTGTATTCCGAGTTGGCTATGGTGACCACGTAGAGCTGGACTGTGCATGGCTTGATGGCCAACGCGAGTTGTGATTGAGCCTGTGTGTGATCTCTCTCTAGGCGAGGGAGGTGGTTGTTGTTGGAAGAGGTTTCTTCCAGAGAATGTCCAGCACCGATTTCGGTCTTTGAGACTTCCTGATCTGGCCTGTTGCCGAGACCCAAAGAGGGAGGTTAGTACTGATGGACTATGCTTGTGAAGGTGTATACTCCCGAGAGGAACATACATGTGGGGAATGAGAGTCTCGTAGTAGTGGGCGTAAGATGGCATCTTGGGAAGAATCCTTCCAGATTTTTTTTGTTGTTTTCCTTGTAACCTCAGCCTAGCCTAGGATTCCTTGCCTTGGGGTGGAGCTTAGTCCCAGCTCGAGGGTGACCCATTGCTGAGCTGAAGAGCAGTGCGGTCTAAGGCTGGGAGGTTCGTGGAAGGCCTGCACTTGGTTGGTGTATTCTACCACTATTAAAAGATAAGTATCTGATTATGCTTTAATCATGTTTGGCATGACTATGTTGCTTATCTTATCATGAATTCTGCTGTGTATATGAATTAATATTAAACGCTATTGATTGTTAATTATGGCAGTAATTCGTATGAATACTCTGTGTTGAATGTGTTTAACTTGTTTTAAATGCATGTGGATTATATAATACCTGTATGATTTATGTACAAAGTGGTGTTATAGATTTATTTTAAGAGCGTTTAAGCCTTGGTAGTCAGAAAAGGTGCGCTACAAATTGCATAAAGACATTGAAGAAAATTGTGTACTATTTTCATATATTTATTCATTATAGGTGCATAGTTATGATTATTGCAAGTTAGGCTTGTTGACTAATCCAAAATTAGTCATGTGAGACTAAAGTAAAGTTTGATGAAAATGCTAGTCTCTTTTTGTTAAAGTTAAGGAAGGTTTGCATGTATGTGATCATATACCCCAGGTCTATTACAGAGTTACAAATCAGATTTGGATGATGAAATTGATGAGGGATTTTGGTTGAGGTACATGTTGGGTACATGGTTGAGATAAGTAGTGGATGACTTGGCACATACATGAGGTGTATATTTGATGATGCTGGTACATATTGATGAATCATAGTTTATGTGTATTTGATGCAGGATTGGTACATATTTGGTGCATGGTTTATGCACTTGTTGATGGTACAGGTTGAGGTGCAGGTTGGTACATGGTTGATGCACTTGTTTATGGTACAGGTTGATTACATGTTGTTTGGTACAGGTTGTTACATGTTGGTTGGTTTCAGGTCAATGGAACAGGTTGTTACAGTGGTATATCTCACGATGATAGTGTGACAGTGGTTTCATCATTCTACTTATACATCAGGGAGATTGAGTGGGGAAAGGACAGGTGGTTGTATCCACCTTCTGGTTGTAGCGAGAGAACATAGGGGGTTGTAGCATCCTTCTGGTTGTAGCCATACAATTAGGGAGTTGGAGATTCCCTCAGGTTGTAGCCTGAGAAACTATGGGGTTGGAGCCTCTTTCTAGCTGCAACTAGAAAACAAAGGAAGTTGGTTCTTCCAATGAATGTAATTCTTAAAGGCATATAATAAAAATTGTTCTATGGTTTTCTCCCGCTTTGGATTTCCACATAAAAAAACTGGTGTACTGTGTATGTGTATGATTGCTCATTTGTTCATTGTTTATTTAATCTGCAACTATTGGATGATAATGCTACATTGATATAACA
>ML778647.1:0-20502 GCA_009831015.1 Picea engelmannii | reverse complement strand
GTCTTAGGGCAGAAAATGCACATGATTTTTGCAGGTTTTAATCAAATCTGTAGGCTGTCCATAGTGTACATTTGTGAATAAGAAATATTGCAGCTGATAATTAGGTAGTTGATTTGAGTTATTATAATCATAGTTAGTATCTTATATATATAGTTGTTAGTAGTTTATAGTTAGAATAGTGTAGTTAGTTTAGTTTGTTTTATTAGTTTCTAGTTTCCTTTATTTTAGTTAGTTTCTTGTATTTAATTATAGTTTAGTTTGTTTTATTTAGTTTAGTAAGATTTCTTAGCTCAGATCATTTCTCTCTGGTTTTCATAGAAGACCTTAGAGCGGCCAAAAGAGTCGTTAAACTCGTCAGGGTGGTCCATTCCAAACGGGTTGGGTTATTTAGACAACCTCAGACCGGTTCCACTCTCCCAGTTGACGGATGGTCAATTTCGCCCGTCAACACACTCCTTAGGGAGTTCCTCCTTCTCTTGGTGCTCATGATCATTCTACCCCCCTTGTTCTTGGAAGTCTTCCTCCCAATGTTCGCCCTTGTCTTCATCCCTTTCCCCAAAAGAATGAAATTGAGAAAATAGTGTAGGAATTTCTCCAAGTGGGTGTTTTCTGCCCCAGTACCAACCCTTATTCTTCCCCTGTGGTCATGTTACTTAAGAAATAAGGTATTTGGTGCATGTGTAATGACTTTCATTCCCTCAATAAACTCACCATTAAGGACAAGTTTCCCATTCCTTTCATTGATGATCTCTTGGATGAGATGAGCGGTGGTCAGTACTTCACTAAAATTTATCTACGTTTTGGATACCACCAGATACGTATGCAAGAATATGACATCCTCAATAATTCCTTTCAAACTTATGAGGGTCACTATGAGTTCTTGGTCATGCCCTTTGGCCTATTTAATGTCCCCTCCACCTTCCAAATCCTCATGAATCATGTCTTCCATCCTTTTCTCCGTCATTTTGTCTTAGTTTTCTTTGATGATATTTTGATCTATAGTAAAACTTGGAAATCCCATCTTGCCCATGTGGATCAAGTTATCCATCTACTCTCTTAGAACCTACTTTTCCTCAAACACTCTAAATCTTCCTTTGGTGCCTTAGAAGTCAAGTACTTGGGTCATATTGTTGGAAAGGTTGGTTTCCGTGTGCATCCTAAGAAGATTGAATAAATGAAGGATTGGCCTCACCCCAAGACTATCAAAATATTGTGTGGTTTTCTAGGTTTAACATGCTATTATCGCAAGCTTGTTCAAAATTATGGAAAGATTGTGGTGCCTCTCACTGCTCTCCTTAAAAATAATTCTTTCACTTGGATTCCCACAATTGATCAGGCATTTCAAGACTTCAAGGAGGATATGTTTACTATTGCATTCTTGGCCCTTCCTGATTTCACAAAGACCTTTGTCCTAGAATGTGATTCCTTTGGGAGAGGAATTGGAGCAGTCCTTATGCAAGAGGGTAGACCTTTGGCCTTTACTAGAAAACAATTTTCAGAACTCCATTTAGGCCAATCAATATATGAAAAGGAAATGTTGGCTATTCAACATGTAGTGGATCTTTGTTTCCCTTATCTCTTGGGGAAAGGATTCCAAATTAATATAGAGCAACGACCTTCCTCCCTAGAGAAACAAAAATGGGTAACTAAGCTCTTTGGATATGATTAGGAGAAAATTTTCAATAAATGAAAAGAAAATGTGGTTTCTTACACTCTTTCTCGAAAATATGAAGATGAATGGTCCCTTTTCTCCCTCTCCTTCTTTGTGCGAGATTGGCTCCAAGTTGTTCGCCAGGAATGGCTACAAGATCCTAAAATTTTGCATCTGGTCCAACAATTGCAAGACAATTATCTAGTTTCCCCAGGGTACTCTTGGCACAATGATGAGCTTCGCTACAAAGGTTGTTTGTATTTAAGTAAACAATCACAAATTAAATCCACGATTCTTTCTGAGCTTCATGCTACACCCAAAACTAGGCACTCAGGGTTTACCAAAACCTATGACCGGGTCAAACGTTCTTTTTTCTGGGATGGTATGAAAAAGGACGTCCACAGTTTTGGGGAATAGTGTGATGTTTGTCAACACAACAAGGGTGAAACAATCAAATCTCCTGGCACACTCCAACCCTTTTGATTCCACCTGCTATTTGGAGGGACATCTCTATGGATTTTATTGTGGGATTACCTAAATCAGGAAATAAGTCAATCATGGTGGTCATTGATCATCTTTCCAAGTATGGTCATTTATGTTCTCTTCAACACCCATTTACCACATCCAATGTGTCTCAACTTTTCATGGAACATGTATTCAAGATTCATGGCGTGCCTCATTCTATTTTTTATATCGCGATGGTCAAACTGAAGCTGTTAACAAGTGTTTGGAGGCTTATTTAAGGTGTTTTTCCTCTGAAAGGAAAAATAAATGGGCTTAATGGTGAACATTAGCTGAATTGTGGTACAACACTTCATACCATACAACTACTCGCATGACTCCTTTTGAAGCAGTATATGGACAAAATCCACCTTACATTATCTCCTACACAACAGGTGTCTAGAAGGTCCAGGAAATTGACCAAATGCTTACAGTTCGAGAGGCTATTATTCATACCCTCAAAGATAAATTGGTCATGGATCAGAATAACATGAAGAAACATGCCAATAAAGGCCACTTAGAATGTCAATTTGCTGAAGGAGACCAGGAATTTCTTTGACTTCAACCTTATAAGAAAAATTCACTAAAGGCCAAGCATTTTCAGAAACTGGAGCCAAAATTTAATGGTCCTTATACAGTTATCAAGTGCATGAGAAAGGTGGCCTATTAGTTAGCTTTTATTATTCCTTCTAAGATCCATCCTATTTTTCATGTCTCCTACTTAAAGAAAGTGATTGGAACAAAGTGCCAAAATCAAACCAACCTTCCCGAGTTGGATGAATAAGGATCCATTTGGTTGCAACCACAAGGCGTTTTGGACCAATGTGAGCGTTGTATTCATCAGTGCACTATCAAAGAAGTGTTATTCCAGTGGAAATATACAACTCCAACAACTGCCACATGGGAGCCAACTAACATTCTGTAGCAATTTCCTCATCTCAAGCCTTGAGGACAAGGCTTAGTTTAAGGGAGAGGGCATGTTAGGTACCTAACCTACCTAACCCATCAAGTGGGTAGAATAATATATTTCCATGTAATAAAGGTCAATATTAATAAGGCCTACCAATAAGAAGGAATAAGTCAAATGTAAGAAGACCTAATAGAAGCTTTCACTTCTAGAAGGATATTCCTCTAGATTGTTCTTTTGGATAGATAGATTTAGTATAATTAGGAGTAGAGGCTATGAGAAATTTTTTGTTGAAGAATTATTGTAATAGAGCTCTCCTTTGCTGGTGGTTTCCCCCTCAAAGAGGAAAGTGAACCTTGGTTCCTATCAATATAGGTATAATTATGGTGTTTTGGTTCCATATAATTTGTTTTTTCGTTGTTACCTCTATAGTATTTTCGTATTCTGTTGCTATCTCGGTTTTATTTTCTGCATTTTTTCTCTTCTCTTCTAATATAATAAACCTAGTACCTTACACCCTCTCACACTCTCACACACTCTCTCTCTCCCCCCCTCCTCCCTCTCTCTCTTCCCCTCCTTCCCACTATATATCCTCTATATCTCCTACATCTACCCCTCTCTCCTACATTTACCTCTCTTTATACCCCCCTCTTTGTCTTCCTCTCTCTCCTTCTCACACTCTCACATACACTCTCTCTACTTCCTTTCTATGCATTCCTCTCTCTCCCTCCCACACTCTCACACACACTCTTTTCTATCTGCCCTATATTCCTTCCTCTCTCTCCCTCCCAATTATCTTCTTTAACATTCATTAAAAGTTGCATATAGTAGGATCAATGAAAGATAAACAATCACAAAACAAAAGATGTATGCTGGGAAACCCTCGTGGGGGATCAAACGCAACAACCAATTCTTCCGTATAGATTCCTTCAACTAGTATAATGTCACATTATAACTCTCCAAAAATAGATCAAGACCAAGATAAGAAAGACCAAGAAACCAAGACCTCCTACGCTAGACATTCCTTTCTATGCTCAAAATACACAAGAGAAGGTGAGATGTGCCTGTGTACAAATGAGAGGAACTCGACCTCTATTTATACACATAAATGACTCCCGAAAATATGTAACCCTAAGAGGGGTTGTTTTGACTTTTACAATAAGGGTTAAAATAAAATAATAATTTATTTTGAGCCGATTTATACAATAATATTACAATAAACTTCTTGAGGTTTGACCAATACAAATACAAAATAATATATTCCATAGTTACATCAAAATATCAACACTCCCTCTTAACTAGGAAGGTATTCTTTGTTGCCACACGAGCTCATGACAATTGACTGTTGAACATATGAATCTATACATCATCAGATATCCATAGTACAACATGACTTCATAGTCAATGCATCCAAGGCCTGTGGGTAGCTCTCAAATAGCTTCAATATGTCATGACGACATCCACTACCCTGAAATGCATATGTACCTCATCATGTGAACCTTTGTGACTTCACAACGAATGCATCCAAGGATTTTGGGTATCTCTCAAATAGCTACAACATATCCCTAAAAAATCCACTACCCTGCAATGCATATGTACCTCGTCATTCCCTTTGGATAGGTACCACGCCAATCTTGTCCCTGAAGTTCTCAAATTTCTTCCTCAACAATGGCTTGGTCAACATGCTCGCAACCTGCTCCTTGGTAGTCACGTACTAGAGCCTCACTGCTCCCCTCTGTACCATATCCTTGATATAGTGATATTTGATCTCAATATGCTTTGACCTGTCATGGAACACCATATTCTATGACAACATCATGCAACTTTGGTTTTCACACAAAATGAAGTTCGCCTCAAGTTTGAGACCAAATAACCCAGAAAAAACCTTCTAAAGCCAAAAATTTTCTTTAAATGTTGCACATTTTTCCACCTATTCAGCCTCGATCGTACTCAGTGCTACATCACATGACTTATTCCTGCTACTCTACGAAACCATACTCGAGCCTAGACTGAAGCAATATGTTGAAGTACTCTTCTGATCAAGAATACTGCCGACCCAATTTGAATCTAAATATCCATATAACCCTAACTCATGGTCTATCACATACCTGAGACCATAATCCAATGTACCCTTAAGGTACATCATAACATGTTTTTTCTGTGACCAAATGAACCTAGCTGGGATGCTCCATATACTGAATCAGGGTGTTCACAACAATACATATATCTAGTGTCATGTTCATCAAGTACATCAATGAACCCACCATCTTCCTGTATAAATTAAAATTCACAGTCTCGGAATTTGTATCGTGCACCAACTTTAGATTTGATACCATAGGTGTAGTCATTTCCTTGCAATCCAACATCTCAAACCTCTTCAGGATTTCCATTGCATACTTCCCTTGATTCAGAAAGATCTCATCCTATCTCTGGCATACCTCGATACCTAAAAAGTAATTCATAATCGTGAGATCTTTCATCTCAAACTCACTAGCCAGGTTTCTCTTACACTCTGAGATGAGCTTTTCCACACATGTTAGAAATATGTCATCCACATACAACAATAGTATTACCAGACCATCATCCACAAACTTAAAGTAAAGGTTAGGATCTCCACTAATATTTTTAAATCCCAAGATCGTTAGAAAACTGTCGATCATGCCATACCATGCTCTTGGTGTCTACTTTAATCCATATAAATCCTTCTTCAATATACACACATGTGTCTCCCTGTGATGTACCTCGAACCCTTATGGATTCTCCACATATACTTCCTCTTTTATTTCACAATTCAAGAAGGTTGTCCTCACATCCATCTAATGCACCTTCCATTTCATTACTATGGCCAACGAAAGTATAGTCCTGATCGAGGTATATCTCACCATGGGAGCAAATGAATCCTCATAGTAAATTCCTTCCTTAGGTCATATTTGGGTTGGAGGAAGAAGTGTAGATTTACTACATTCACTCTAGAATTGCCAAGTGGACACTACAAATGAATTCTATGGTCATTGTAGTGGTAAAAGAAGCATTCAAAAATTTCAAAAAAAATAAACACTAAGTGACATTAAAATAATAGTGACATTAAAATAACATGTATGGATTTGTGTATGGTGTAACATATTAAAAATTTCGTAAATCAATGATAAATGTGAAAATTGCAATCTGGAGATGTTACAAAGGCTAGAACATTTCTATTGAAGCTAAAACAAAGAGGAATGTGGAGAAGTTACTGAGGTTGGAATATGTCTACTCGGAATATGTCTACTCAAGTGCAAGCATAAGTAACCCTTAAACTAGTGACTTCTCTTCTTCATGGTAAAAATTTCATAACCTATTATGTCACGCGAATACCCTAAAATCTCTTATAATAGAAAATCCATATAGTACTTTTTACAACATCTTATTCAAACTTATATCTAGATAAATGAATATCCATCACATTAAATGAAAGTTAATTAAACCTTATGGTAACTACATGCACCATCCACTAGTTCTTTTAATGACTCGGTTCAGGATTTGAGTGCCTAGATTTTCTTTAGTTATAACAATTGTAGTTTACATCCACTACCATGTTTACATCCAGTGCCATTATCATCATATTTTGAATGAGTAGTTGTTATGACATATTGATTCGTTGTTAGTTATTGATAAATCTTTTTTTTCCCACGTGTAGAACTTGGTAGATAACCATAAGTATTATGGTTAATCCATTGTTATTTCCACAATGAAATTTATCCCGTATTTTAATTGATTGATCCAATATTTGTAGAATCGAGTATTTTTACGGGGTCTTCCCAATGGGATTGGAATAAGCTCGACCATTGACTATGAAAAAGAAAAGAAAATTCAAAGCATGAGAAACTTTAGTCCTCAAAATATGCAACTATTCAAAATATACAACTATTTACATAAGTGTGACTATTCAGAATATGCAACTATTTACATTAAGTGAGCACAAAGTAAGCTCGTTTCTTAAATTGTGAAAAAGTACCACATACATATATAATTTATTCTATATGAAAAAGCATGCATGTGTGTTTTTTTAGAAGTGATGTTATATTTGTAATACACATCATTTTTTCCATCTTTCTCTAATGTTACAAGCAAGATGGAGGTTGGCATGGATATTATTCTCTTTTACCAGGATGACACTTATTCCCTTTTTTTTTTATGCAATGTCTTTTTTGTTTTATTTGAAGAATATGATTAAACATTTATCATACCTTATATTAAGTGTATATATGCTAAAAAAAACTACCTTTTATCATTTTAGTGCTCAACAGGATGTTTTGGATTCTATAAAAACTACCTTCTTTTATAACCTAAATGAGCTATCTGTTGGATTTAATTATCTTGGATATTTTTAAAAGGTAGGTAGGTATAAAATAGAGGAATGTGATTGGCTCATTACTAAATATGAAATATGTATCATTCATTGGTGTAATAAATGGTTGAACTTGGGTGGATGCCTAGTTTTAATAAAGGCGGTTTTGGAAAGCTAGCCCATTTATTGGCTCGCTTTGGCCAATATTCCCTCTTTGGTTCTAATTAAAATTCGCCAATTGGTTTTCAACTTCCTATGGAATGAGAAAAGAAAATATAAGGGTTTTCATCTTTGTAGCTGGCATATTATTGCGCACTCGAGGAAGTATGGGGGTTGGGGATTGAGAAACTTGGACAACTTCAACAAAGTAATGGCGGTAAATACCCTTTGGAGGGCCCTAATGCATGATGGTCTATGGGACCGTGTGCTAAAATCCAAGTACTTCTCCTATGTTTCTGTGGCTTGTTGGCTACGTATGCCTCTGTTGGAGGGATCAAAAGGATCTCTGACTTGGAGATACCTTAAAAAATCTTTATATATTTTATTACATTGGCTGGCATGGTGACCAGGCTCGGGAGAACTGATAATGATTGGCAAATATCAGATATTGGGGATGGGGGATAAAGCTATTTTGTCCGATGAAATAATAGCAAATTTAAATCATCAAGGTATTTATTTCTTATATCAGGTGAGCAGAGATCCCAGGCATGGCGTGAGGGGTAAAAATTGGATTACAAGCTTGGAGCTAGGTATTGAGGGTTCTCTAGCTTCTGAATGGAATAATTACAAGTGTATGATTATAAATCATGGTGTGCAGTTGAGGAGGAAACCATACACACTCTTGTGGAAGGGTGGAGACACATCAGGAAGGATTTTGGTTAAAATTATATATGAGGCTATTGAAAACAAAAAGCAATATTTGGTGATTGGCGGATGGAGAAAATCACTCTGGTCTTGGGAAGTTCCAATGAAACTAAAGTTATTTACCTGGATGATGATTGAAAATAAATTATTAACTTGGGAAATTTTGCAATGTAGAGGCTTTGTAGGACCTGGCTGGTGCATGCTTTGCAAGAAGAACCTAGAGACTAATTTTCATCTTTTTGCTGAATCAAATTAAAATTAAACTTCCCCGGGACCTGGACGGGGAACTCCATGAATGAGATATTTAAAAACTGGAGACTATTGTTTACAGACTATCTCACCCTCCCTATTCATATTTGTTGGAATATATGGAAAGAGCAGAACTTGGCCATTTTCGGAAATGGGGTTCCATCTGCTCAACAATTTGTGATCTTGTCTACACTTCAATTGGCTGATTATAGGACACCTATTAAACTAAATAAAACTAGAAAAGGGATGTTGTGTATGATGAAGGAAGGATCGGTCGAATGGTTCGATGGAGCAACAACATGGGATTAGTAGAGGAGCGGGAGGGATATTAAATATTAGTGAACACATAATTATCCATTGGTTAATCAATTGTGGGTCTAGGACTAATAACATAGCTGATTTGATGGGAGCCTGAGCTCTATTAATTTTGGCATCTCACTTTGCCATATCGAAGTTCTCGGTTATGGGGGACTCAAAGGTAGTCATAGACTAGTTGCGTGGAAAGGGCTACCTCCAGGTGCTAGCACTAGAATGATGGAAGGAAAGACTATCAGAACTTTTTTTTTTTTTTTTGAAATAAATCTTTTGAGTACATCTATCAGGAAGATAACATAGAGGAAGACAGGCTATCAAAATTGGCTATGTTAAAAGCTCTAGGCTCCATTGAATATTTCCAGGCTGATGGTGGCCATAAGGGACACACTTGTTCTTAGATTTATATTATCTTTCACTGTTGTTTGGTGAATAGTAAGAGATGCTACTGTTGTATCTTTTCTATGGGATTGTATGATAGGGGTCTTGTTTATTGATGGAAGTTTTCTTTTTGTTGTGTTTTGGAATTTACAATGGGGCTGGGATCAGGCGATATATGTATAAGGGATGGTTAGTATCCTCTTTTGTTTCTTTTTGGGTAATGCTATGGGAAGTATAGTGGCATATGGGCATGATGGTATCATTTGTAATAAAAATGTTTATATTTCAATATAATATAAAGTGACATTTTCAATGGAAAAAAAAGTGTCAATCAACGTTTATTAGGTTCATTGGCACTAATTTCATTTCTACAAGAATAAAGTGGTTTCTTAAATTCTAACTAACAACAAATACATATAGAATTTATCATGTGAAAATACATGCATTTGTTCCTTTTTAATGTTATGTGTGCCTTTTTATTTATTGTAAGAATTTAATCTATATTGTATGAATTTAATAATAACTACTTTCAATAAATAAAAAACATATTTTCTTGTAACTTTATTTTAACTTTCAAAATATGCAACTACTTACATTTAAATAAACAAATTTGTTTTTTCTCATACCTTCAAAATATGCAACTATTTACATTAAATGTGATTATTCAAACATGCAACTATTTACATTAAGTGTGCATGAAGGAGGTTGGTTTCTTAAATTATGAAAAATCACCATATACATATAGAATTTATTCTATGTGAAAAAACATGCATGTGTTCCTTTTTAGAAGCGATGTTATATTTGTAACACACAGAATTTTTTCCATTTTTCTCTAATGTTACAAGCAATATGGAGGTTGGCATGACTCTTATGCTCTTTTCACAAGGATGAAACTTATTCTCTTTTTTAATCAATGTTTTTGTTATTTATTTGAAGAATATGATTAAACATTGATCATACTTTAGAATCAACATTTCGTTAGTGAAAAGGATGGCACTTATTCCCTTTTTTAAGAAATTACTTTGTTTTCTATTTTATTTTAAGAATATGATTAGACATTGATGATAACTTATATTCAATGTCAATCAACGTTCATTAGGTTCACTGACACTAATTTCATTTCTACAAGAATAAATTGGTTTCTTAAATTATGAAAAAGAACAGATACATATAGAATAGAATTTATCATGTGAGAAAGAAGGCATGTGTGCCTTTTTAGAAGCGTACAGATGTTGTTAGGAACCAAATATAAAAATAGCATAAAAACCTTAGAATAAGTAGTCAACACCTTGACAAAGAGAGAAATTCAGATAATAAGCCTCTTCGAGGGGGAAACCTCTTTATACATCATATGAATTCCCAAATACAAGATGATTCCAAATGAAAAGGTATCATTGGTATATATAGGAGACTAGGGGGTACAATTGCAACTAATGGACTGAAGTTGACATAAATAAAATAACAATACTAATGTAATATGCCACAATTAAGGGGTA
This sequence comes from Picea engelmannii, assembly GCA_009831015.1. Lineage (NCBI taxonomy): Eukaryota > Viridiplantae > Streptophyta > Pinopsida > Pinales > Pinaceae > Picea > Picea engelmannii. The sequence continues at coordinate 9,814 of ML778647.1, read as the reverse complement.
ATGTGCCACTATTTACGTCTTAACATGCCCCTCCCCTTCAGACAAGTGTTCTCCATAATGCTTGAGTAATTTTGGATGCTTCTATATAAAAGACTCATCTTCCCAAGTGGAATATTCAACAGGTAGTTTCTTCCACTTAATGAGATACTCTGAAATGAATATATTCCTCAGCTAGCAAATTCTTGTGTTAGTGATAGCTTTAGGATACAATATGATTTTCCCTCCCTTTTCAAGTTCTGGAAATATAGTTTGAACTGGGATCTTGTCATCTATAACCTTCTTTAAGCATGAAACATGGAAAATTGGGTGTATTGACGCAGTCCCCCTACCTCATCAGATTCTTCTCAACCTCCTGATATAAGGATCGTTATTTTCTCCCCCTCTGAGTCTGATTGACTCTTTGATTCCCCATGGGAATCTTCAACACATAAGTGTTTCCACAGGTCCTTCTTCACCTGATCAGATATTTTGGGTTTTGCGACTTCGTGACCTCTGATGTGAGCTCCCTTTGATTCCTTCAATCCCCGAAACCCCAAAAAGGGTCAACGGGTCTTTGAATCGTCCCTTAACTTCACTTGATGTGACCTTAGACTAAAACCTGGGGCCCAAATATTTCAACACCTCAGAATTTCGTGTATCAGTGGTTTACAATGCAACAACACCCTTCACCGATAACTGAAATCGTGATGATTCCCCATCACAAATCAACAGTTTCGAGCTTCCCACAATATGACAATCTTGATTCTATCAGGACTTCACGAATCAGGAGTTCATAACTCTCGAATCCAAGTCACAACTTCTTCCACGCCCCAAATTCTGAAACGATGAAATTCAAGCATGAGATCAATGACTCTCGTTGATCTGAATCCAATGACCACTACTCCTCCTGAGCTTATGAGTGCTGAAAGACACTCAACCTTAATATTCTCGCTGATCTATAATATCTCGCGGCCCACAGAACTTCGACGACTCTCCCTGTATGAACTTCAAACGTCCGTTCAAACTTCTCAAAGATTTCTAGCCAAATGACTTAGTGCCTTTTCCCTTCTGAATTTGGCTTATGTGAGGTGACTTCAGACCTCGTTCTTCCCTTCTACTCCTTCCAAGTCTATATCCTTCTTGAGCCCAACCTTTGCTATGGACTCAAGACTTCTAAGGATTTCTTGCACGCACTCCTTGTGAAATTCACAACAACCTCTGGCTATTCAAAACCTCCAACTCTGTGCACTTCCCTGGAACAACAGTTCTTCAACCTTTCTCCTTGGCTGGGTAAGTCTAATACTTCAATTGGCATGTGCACACCTTGGACGACTCTATGTTATGTCTGCACTTCTGCTGGTATAAGAATCAATGGTATCTCCCCTGAGCTTTTTTGAGATGAAACTCATAATCATGTCAACGCACTCCTTGTGGACTTTCACTGCACTCTTTGCGGTACTTTCTCAGGAAGAGAAACAATTGAAACTCATACTTCTCCTCTCACAAAATTCACACATTCAACATGAAATCCAAGCATCCATACACATAATATTGAAACAAATGCATAACAGAGAATATAAACAGACTATAAACATACCATTCAATAGATGTAAATAGTAACCATGATACACCATGAAATGGAATCAAATCATTCTTATATTAATGTAGTGCTCCTATACATGGATTCAATAGAAACAACTATTTTCTTATAAAAATCCTAAAATATTTGTTCTCCTCTTCTCTCTTGCTCTCTTGCTTTACAACTTATAATTACAAAATAGAATAATAATCTACAATACATATGAGGGTGTCTTCTTACGGGTTTTCCCTCTTACAGCTCTAAGCTATCTAATCGGAAGATAAAAGCTACCTACTTTACATTCATTACAAATAAATGAATTCATAACCGACAGATGAGAGCAATGCTCAAGATCTGTTTACAATCTCCAAAACATAAATGCAATTACATCCTTTTGGCTGCAACACTAATGCTTCGTCTTTTGAAATTCAAAATGCCTCCAAAGTATGTGTTGGCGCATTTCCAACTGTCCTCCACTTTTGCGCTCTCTTGCTGGCTTGCTTACGATGCTCCTGCATCATAATCCCTTGGCTGAAAAAATTCATGAACTCCTGTTCATGAGCTCTTGCACTGTCTGTCCATGTTTCAGGATCTCCGATTCACTCTCCCAAATGGAATCCTCAATTGGGCGTCTTTTCCATTTTATCAAATACTCAAAATATTTCTTCCTTCGGGTCTTATTGCTAATTATCTAATCAATTACCCTTTCCATCTGTGGATTTTCAGCTACATGCATCTGTTTAACCCATTGAAATTCCTCTAATTCCTCTGTTTCATCTTCTCTATAAGGGTACAGGTCTGCTATATTGAATATGGGTGATATTCCTACCCCATCTGGCAATTCTATTTCATAAGCATTGGCCTGAAATTTCCTCAAAATCTTACATGGCCCTATCTTTTTCATTTTCAGCTTATTATATGTTCCCCTTGGGAATCTTTCTTTTCTCAGATTCGCTAGAACTAAATATCCCACTTCGAACTGAAGTTATCTTCTGTGTTGATCTTCCTTGCACTTGTATTCCTGGTTGGAATTCTTTAACCACTCTCTGATTTTGTTGTGGAGCTCTTACATCTCTGCTACAAAGTCTTCTTCTCCAACACTTCTGAATTCACTTTGTTCTAAGTCCCTCAACATAGACACTCCTCTTGGATGCATACCATGCATTATCTAGAATGGGATCTATCCTATACTCATGTTAGGTGAGTTGTTATATGCAAATTTGGCTTGCAGCAGAATCTAATCTCACTGACTCTGATGTTCAGCTACCAAACTCCTTAATAAGTCCCCTAAGATTTGGTTTACTACCTCAGTCTATCCATCCGTCTGAGGGTGATATGACGAGATAAAAGATAAATATGCCCCCATCTTCTTCCATAGTGTCCTCCATAAGTGACCAACAAATTTGGTATCCCTGTCCGAAACAATACTCTTGGGTAAGTCGTGAAGTCTAACAACTTCTTTGAAAAGCAGGTTTGTGATGTGAGTTGCATCACTGGTTTTCTGACTTGGAATGAAATGTTCCATTTTAGAAAATCTTTCGACTACCACAAATATGGAATCACAACCTCTCTGTGTCCTCGGTATTCCTAGCACAAAATCCATACTTACTACATCCCACAACCTCTTTGGTACTGGAAATGGTTGATATAATCCTATATTCTATCTTTTCCCCTTTGCATGCTGGAAAATCCTGCATTTGTTCACAAACTTCTTGACATCTGTCCTCATCCCTGGCCAATAGTATAAACTGTTCAACTGCACAAACGTTTTGTCATGGCTGAAATGTCCTACCAATCCTCCACTATGTTTTTCCTTAAGAAGATTCTCTCTCATAGAACTCTTCACAATACACAATTGATTTCCCTTGAATAATAGTCCATCATGAACCATATATTCAATCCATTGGCTTATGTTTCTTAGAACTGTATTCTCACATGCTTCATAAGCATCTTTAAAATCTATATCACCTCTGTACATATCCTTAAGGCTATCAAAACCTAAGGTCTTCACATGAAACTCTTGCAGAATCAAACATTTCCTACTCAATGAATCAACAACCTTGTTAGCAGTTCCAGAAATGTGATTAGCAACAAAAGTAAAGTTCTACATAAATTCAACCCATTTCACATGTTTTTGGTTCAATTTCTCCTATCGAGTTATGAATTTTAAAGCATGGTTATCGCTATACAAGACAAACTCTTTCGAAACCAAATAATGCCTCCATTTCTTCAATGCATGTATGATGCATAAAATTGATTATCATACGTTGAGTACTTCATATTTCTCTCATTCAACTTCTCACTGAAGTATGCAATTAGCCTGTTGTCTTGACTTAATACTACTCCAATTGCAAATCCACTTGTGTCACATCTCACTTGAAATGTTTTACTGAAGTCTGGAAAAACCAGAACTGGGTGTCCAGTTCTCTTCTCCTTCAACAACTTGAAACATTTCTCTACTTCCTCCGTCCAATGAAAATATTTATGTATTTTCTTGACTATGTCCATCATTGATGCACTAATCCCACTAAAATGTTTTATGAACTTCCTATAAAAGATAGCTAATCCATGGAAGCTTATGACTTCAAAGATGTTCCTTGGCGACGACCAATCCCTGATTTCTTTTACCTTCTTAGGATCCATCTTCAACTCATTCGAAGAGATCACAAACCCTATATAAATGAGTTCTTTCTTCTTGAAAGACGACTTCTTCAAATTTATCAACAACTTTTATTGCTAAAGTCTCCTCATCACTAAAGTTAGGTGTCTCAAATGCTCTTCTTCAGTCTTATTGAAGATCAATATATCATCAAGATACACAATTACAAATTTCCCAATGAAATCTTTCAATACTTCGTTCATCAACCTCATAAAAGTACTGGGCGCATTCGTCAAGCCAAACGGCATGACAAGACATTCATATAACCCTTCATTCATCTTGAATGTTGTCTTCCTTTAATCATATTTCCTCATTCGAATCTGATGATATCCTATTTTCAAATCAATTTTTGAAAGAAACTTTGCTCCACTCAAGCAATCCATCAAGTCATCCATCCTGGGTAAAGGAAATCTATACCTGATGGTTATTTTGTTTATTTCCCTTGAGTCTGTACACATCCTCCATACACCATCCTTCTTTGGACTTAACACTATAGGTATAGTGCATGGACTCAATCTTTCTCAAACCAATCCTTTGTCCATCAAATCCTGGACTTGATTCTTAACTTCTTCATTCTCCTGCGGCATCAATCTATACGCTTCTTTATTTGGTAAACTTGCTCCTGGTATAAATTCAATGTGATGGATTATACTCTTGATGGGTGGCAACAAACAAGGTAATTCATCCACTACTATATCAGCGAAATTCTCCAACAGTCCATGAATTTCCTCAGGTAGATCATGTATCGAAGTACTAGTCAAAATGACACTAGGTTTTCTTACCACAACAAACTGCATGTCTTCTTCTTTCTTGAGTTCATCAAGAATATCCTTTCCACTCATGAGAAGTATAGTATTTCTCATTTCTTCTTTCACCTTCTTGTCTTCAATTGGCAGCAACACATGCGTCCTACCATTCTTCTCTAAGGTGTATGTGTTCCTTCTCCCATCATGAACAACATTTCTGTCATATTTCCATGGTATACCCAACAAAAGATGAAAAACATCCATTGGAATAAAATCACATAAAATTTCATCTCTGTATCCCCCTATCTTAAATTCAACTAAACATTGTTTAGTGACAGTTACCTGATGTCATTTTTGCAACCACGAAACCTTCTATGGGCTCAGATGTGCAACGATTTCCAATTCCATCTTCTCCACCATTTTTGTGGATACTAGAATATCTGTACTTTCACTGTCCACTATGACCTTGCATACCCTATCCTTGGTCTTTCAAGCAGTTCTGAACAAACTGTTTCTCTAGACTGAATTCTCTACCTCTTTCTCTGGCTTCAAGAAAATTTTCCTCATCATTAAGGATCTTCCACCTTTTGCATCTTCTGCCTCAAAATTTCACCTTTGCGCTTCTGAAATGTGAGCTTCGCCTCTTTCATCTCTTTTTTTATCAGGAAATTCATAAGACTTATGTCCAATATTTCCACAGAGAAAACAATTTATCTCACCTACTTTGCCTCTTCCTCTTCCTCATGCTCATGGAAAAGTGTTTCCATCAGCATATTGTTTTCCTTGTGAACTTCCTCCTCTCTCAGGGTGAGTATGAGGTTTCCTCTCCTCATTCTTGGGCTTCTGCACTCTATCTTGGGCAATTTCTTTGCCTCTGCTCTGACTTCTACCTCTACCTCTCTAACTTTGATTCCGGGCCAATTTCTCTTCAGCCTTTAGAGAAATATGATAAGCATCTTCCACATTCTTGATTGTTACCATGCTTATCTCATCATGAATGTCATATCTCATACCATTCAGGTATCTTGCGACCTTTTCATCATCACTCTCACAATGACCAACTCTAATATTGAGTCGGTAAAATTCCTCAGTGTATTCCTTCAATGTCATTCCCTTCTATCTCAAATTATGCATTCTCCAAAATAGATTAATTTGATAGCCCCTGAGTATAAACTTGGTCTTCATTTTGGCGACCATCCTATCCTAGATTTTGATTATTTTCTTGCCTTTGCAATTCCTGTCAGCTTGCAGTTCATCCCACCATAGTGTTGAATGCCCTTTAAGTCTAGTGATAACATGTTTGACTTTCTTATCTTCCTCGACATCCTCATAATTGAAGTATTTATATAGAGCACTAAACCAATCTAGAAACTCCTCAACGTCTAAGATTCCTTCATACATCAGAATATCCATCTTTTGTCTAGCACTTATTCTTGCAACAACTTTGAATAGATGTTCTTCTACAACATCTTTGGCTACAACTTCTTCTCGAGCTCCAGCCTAATTTTCACTTTCATCTTCAATTACATCTCCAATATTAGTAGCTCGTCTCTGTGTTGTCTCCATGGAATCTAATTGAGCATGGATTTCTCTCATTTTCCTTTCCACATCTGGATCGGGCATTGCTCGCTCTTGACGTCTTATTGGTGGAATGGTTTAAATTTGTTCCATGCAGCATTTAAATCCCAACTTGCCTCCTATCTTCCTCCTACTTACAGAAAACAATGATTGTAAGCTCTGATACCACCTGACGTAGTCCCACTACCTTAGCAGGTTCTTCTCAACCTCCCGGTCTAAGGATCATTCTTTTATCCCCATCTGAGTTTGATTGACTCTTTGATTCCCCATGAGAATCTTCAGCACACAAGTGTTTCCACAGGTCCTTCTTCGCCCAATTATATATTTCAGGTTTTGCGACCTCTGATGTGAGCTCCCTCTGAATCTTTCAATTTCCAAAACCCCAAAAAGGGTCAATGGGTCTTTGACTCATCCCTTAACTTCACTTGATGTGACCTTAGAGTAAAACCTGGGGCCCAAATATTTCAACACCTCAGAATTTCATGTATTGGCGGTTTCCAATGCAACAACACCCTTCACTGATAGCCGAAATAACGATGATTCCCCATCACAAATCAACGGTTCTTAGATTCCTTCAATATAAAGGTCCTTATTCTCTCAGGACTTCGCAAATCAGGAGTTCACAACTCTCGACTCCAAGTCACAACTTCTTCCACACCTCGAATTCTAAAATGACGAAATTCAAGCACGAGATCAATGACTCTCGTTGGTCTGAATCCAATAGCCACTACTCCTCTTGATATTACGAGTGTCGAACGACACTCAGCCTTAATATTCCCATTGTTTTGCAAGATCTAACGGCCCACGGAACTTCAATGACTCTCCCTATGAGAAATTTGACTGTCCGTTCAGACTTCTCAAAGACTTCTTGCCAAATCAATTGGCATCTTTTCCCTTCTAAATTTGGCTTCTGCGAGGTGACTTCAGACCTCGTTCTTCCCTTATACTCCTTCCAATTCTCTATCCTTCATGAGCTTGACCTCTTCTATAGACTCAAGACTTCTAAGGATTTATTGCATGCACTCCTTGCGACATTCAAAACAACCTATGGCTATTCAAAACCTCCAACTCTGTGCACTTCCCTGCAACAACAGTTCTTTAGCCTTTTTCCTTGGTTGGGTAAGTCTAAGACTTCAACCGACCTACGCACACCTTACACATCTCTATGATATACCTGCACTTCTGTTGATATAAGAATCAATGATATCTCCCCTGAGATTTTCTGAGATGAAACTCAGAATCTCGTCAACGTACTCCTTCCAGACTTTCACTGCACTCTTTGCAGGACTTTCTCAGGAAGAGAAACAATTGAAACTCATACTTCTCCTCTCACAGACTTCATACATTCAACATGAAATCCAAGAATCCATATGTTAACGCTCTGTAAATTTCCTAGAGGTTGTCAGGAAAGAAGAAATCTACGGGAGGTAACTTTATCCAACCACTTCAAAGATGGGATCTAGCCCTACCAACTTTAGAGAGGGATCTCTCTGTATGATTTAGATATGTTTCAAATTTAAAATATTAGGCTAGGTAAATAAAATATGTTGGTTTTGTTGGTTGTAGTTTTTGTTGGATTGGCTGAGAGAGATTCACACATCCATTGGGCCATGGGGTCTGTATCATGAAAATAAAATCTAAACCAAAAAACAAAGAAACTTTTCACAGGGTGAGATAATGTAATCGCTGGATTCTTTTAGCAGCATTAATGAGGAATAGCAGAAAAGGTGAGAATGTCAATTACAAAAAATAAGCAATTAAGAATTTCTTTATTGCAAAATCAGAAGATGAAACACTAAAATCTTTTAAAGTCAAAAACAGGGTATACAAAGATAAATCCTACAGCATTCATTACTTTCAAAGATTAGATTTAGCAAACGGTGTGATAACTAAGCGAGAATAACATTTAACTTAGAAAGGAAAATATCACTAGTGAATACACACAAGAATCCTATAAAAATGCCTCTTTGTATTAATGGAAGATCTCTTGAAAAATATTACAGTATGATAGCTCACAGGGCGTAAAGATCAACCCTCAATACTTTGAAAAGTGAAGTATTTATAACCCAAAATTACAAACGATCATGTCATTAAAGATCATGACATGGTAAATCTATTTTTAGCTTAACTAACTTAACAAATTAAAAAAATCTAGGAAACTGTTGATGATGTGTCGCAACTTCATGTTGTTTTTATGGGTGAACCGTTGGTGAGGCCTTTGCATGACCTCGTATGAATAGATAGCTGACTGGGCTAAGACAACTCATTGACTACTCGATTAGGTCACAAAGTTCTTCCCATCAAAGATGACTGGGAACACTGACTTTGAGTAACCTTCAATAGACTTCATCCATCTTTGTGTACTTGGCGAAAGTAGGCTTGATGATGAAGATGTACCAGATCTCATGTTGAATGCTGGTGTCCAATTGAAGTGAATCTAGGAATGTCTTGTCAGTGATGCTGCCTTGAATTCCTGAAAATTTCAAACTATCCTTAGCCACATCAGCTAGTCTCCTTTTGTAATCTGGGAGCATCATCAATTTGTCATTTATCACCTTCAAACCAGGAAGACCTTTCTTCTGTAGAGCCTCGATCTTCCTGAAAAACTTTTGTGCTCCAAGGTCCATAGCCTGAACCTTTTCTTCCAGCTGAAGCATCAGTCCTCTCTTGGTCAAGACTCTCTTGACCTCAGGGATGGTCTCTGTTCTATCCTCAATTCTCATCTCTTCCAGCTCCTCTTTGGTTTTAGAGTTCAAGAATTTGATGATTTCATTAGCCTATGTGGGCATATCTCCTAGCTCTGATCTAATCTTCTCGATGGATTGTTTACTTCTCTGCACCAATTCATTTTTCTCAAACATAATCTGTATCATTGGCCATATTTCGTTCATAGACTTGGTGATGTCTGTCCAGACACTTTCTTTGACTTAGACCAATGTTTTTCCTTCCATTGTTTGCTTTCGAAGCTGTTGTAACTCTTGTTTGAGCTGATCTTACACTTGTTTTTCCTTGGAGTAGTTGGTTTGGTAAGAAGATTTGAGTTCCTGAAGGTTCTCAATCTCCTTTGTGAGCCTGGTAATCTCTGTCTCCTGCAGGTTCATCTCTTCCATAAATTTAGCCAATTCAACTGTCTTTTCCAGAGACGTCAGTGGATTTGTTGATGGAACTTCTACTAGTGATGCTATGCTCACTCTTGAGAGTGGAACTGCACTCAGGGGAATGAATTCCATGGGTTTTGACTATTCTTTCTCTTTCACTAGCTTCTCCATTTCA
>ML778646.1:528174-547188 GCA_009831015.1 Picea engelmannii | reverse complement strand
AAATCTGTGAATATCAAAGGTAAAGAAGAAATTAATTATTTAACTTGTGAAAGTGTAAAAAGATATTAAATTAATAATAAAAGGAAAAGAGGGTAAATTGCGTAACTTCCATTTTGGCTCTAATAAAAAGGGGAAAGAAGGAAATATAAAATTTAGGAAACTAGGGAATGGAGGTAACATAATAAGGGAAAGAGAGGAACTTATGGTAAAAAGCGAGGTCAACATAGTAAGGAATATGCAATTAAGAACCTTCTAAATTGAACTAAATTAGCAACTTCATTTTAGGGAAAGTATTTAAAACCTGTAAGGGAATCTAGGGACACCTACGAGTAAATTTAGGAGTAACTCTAGGTGGGTGAGGGAAATGAGATAATTAATAAATTAAAGAAAATAATTATTGGAGGAAAGTAGGGGATGAATGACACTTGTATGAAGGAGAAATTTTAGAAGTTTTTATTTAAAACTTAAATTAAATGAGATTTAGGGAAAGATTGGAACTTCTAAAACTCTATAAAGGAGAGGAAGGAAGATGAAGAAGGGCATCGACTGTTAGCGTAACGTTACGCTGCCGGATTAGTGACTTGACTGATTTACTTGTGGGAGTTGGGATTTCCCAGCTCGGAGAGGAGTGGTAGCTCGTCCTTGCGAGGTGAGCTGGGAGCTAGACGTACAATCTGGATAGTGTGTGGCCCCTTTACGGCTCGGGGGGCTAAGGGGGGAACAGATTACCCCTAACATTGGTTGGGAGGTACCGATGTAGTCTCGACGGTTATCGAGCGGGAGCGGCACGGAGCGTGCGGACGTCATTCGAGGCGGGCGATAAGGCAAAGGTACACTTTTTGGTTGAATGATATAATGTTGTAGGATGTATGTTTTAGATTTGCATGAGTATTAGGTAGGTAAACTGTTGTCTAGTTTCATGACTAAAATTTTTATATCCTGGATGAATGGTTGGTTGATTGAATCCGTGACCCTCGTCCTCCCGCATGTCGTGACCACCCTGTGTGATGATTGTGACCTTGAGGTTGTTATCTTTCTTCCCTAGCATGCCAGTCCTTGCCTGAGCAGTCGACGAGGAGCCTGATCTATGATCATCGCCTTAGCATTAAAAGACCTATGGATCTCAACGTCCTCCTTTTCTGTGCGAGGATGGTGAAGTGAAGGACAAACTCAGTCGTCTACACCTTCTGATTGTTCTTGGTTGACTAATGGTTTTGCGCTTTCTGGTGATGGATTTTTCTGCGTTGGTTGATTCATGGACGAGTGATTGGCCTTATGCTTCTTGGGACTGATTTTCCTGCCTAGATTGTTCCTCTTCTATACGGTTACCCTCTGCGTTTTCCCGTGTGAATGTTTATCATTGCAAAAACACTTATCTATGTGTTTCCATTTCTTGGTATTCTTGGCATCCTACCCAGAAATTCCATTCAATGAATCCCCTTAAATTTTGTTGTAGACCATGCTTTTATTCCGGGGTGTTTTTCTGGCATGCCACACAAAAAATTCCTGCATTGATGAGCATCAAAACATTGTTAGACATAGAATTAAAAAGAGACAATGAATTGGTATGAGAGTGATTATATTATTCATTAACAACAGTTTTATTCTCTCTTGTGGCTGCGTTCTATCAGTAATAATTGACTGCAACTTTTAAGTAGGTCAGCATTTGGTCACTATGCTAGATAACATTACTAAGTACGGCGTTTGATAGTGATTCATACAACTATTAATCATTGAGAGATTTTATATTCGATGGGCACAGATATAACTAGTGATTTAACATTGCGGACAATAAACACTATTGATGACGATCCTTGGTTATACAATGTATAACGATTTCCTTTACACTGTTAATTTTATCACTTATTCTTAATTTTTGGAATTAAATTCTGATCAAAGATAACCTCCCTATCTTGAGCAATCCAATAGGACTCCATGGGAGGACTTCGACACTTGGATAGTTGACTTGATGATGAAACTCAGGTGCGGCTTGATTAGAGTTAGAAATAGGGATTGAAAGACCCAATATTTTTATTTACTTGTAAAAAGGGGGTGACTATGGTAGAACGGGGAGTGCAGTAGACGTGCGTGAAATATTTTGCATTTGGTGAATGATGGGGAGTTGGGATGGGGACTGATAATAAAAACGGTTAAACTTGATATCAATTTTTTTTTTATCCCTCTGTGTTTTCCCTTTTTCACCGAAATTCTGTAACATAGAGGCCACTCTTAACCACTGGATAATTGTGCTTCCTTATGGAACACTCAGCGCTAATTTTATCTGGTGGTGGAAGCGTATTATCCTTTGCGCCTTTGCATCCTTTTTCAGCCTGAACATTAAAATCCTGTGAAGACAAGTTACCTTGGATACAAATTGTTTTATTTTAATGGTCAACAACTGAATCAATCGAGGTCGTATTTGATGGCTAGCTCTCCTGGCGAATTTAGGAAGGTTTAGAGACCTTTACCTGCATTTTCTCCATTTTACACAGTGAACCCATAATTCTCTACCCACCGTGTTTGGTTAGTGATATTTCAGTGACTGCAATGCTTCTGACAATAGCATATCCTAGCCTTACCGTAACTACATGCAATATCTTTATTCAGACTGCGTTACCCGAATTATTGTGCCTGTAACTAATTAATTAAATCACGACAGTGGTGGAAGACTGCTTTAATAGTAATGTGTGTTATTCTCATTGCAATCTTAATCTATGTTGCTTGCTTAGCATAAGACACCTGCAACGTCTCTAGTTTAAAGCATTGCGTCTAATATTTACTAATTATAGCTTCTTCAACTGATTGCCTTTGAAATTGCCCCATCTCTTTTAGAGCTTGTTAAATCTATTCTTGATTTTTTCTTCTTTTTGATTTACCTTATAAATCAACCAAAGTGAGAACTAGAGGACTACTTAAAACTGATCTTTTTCTTGAGAGAAAGATTAAACCTCTCATAGTTTTGTAATGGAGACTTTCTGATCATTTAACAATTTTGTACAATGTGGAATTTCTCTTTTCCTCTGATAAAATACTCTGCAAAATCGTAGTACAATATTGTGGAAGTTTATCAGAAGCATCAATCTACATCCCACCAGTTAAAAGCTTCAGCTTAATTGAGGACCTTTTTCCAAATTTTCAAGGTGTTAGTTAGAAGTCCTCTTCTCGCACAGGGGTCACACTTTAAGATTTCAGAGGGTTACCCTGTTCATCACAGAACAGTTCCACGGTCATGCACTTAGGAGCTACGCTTTAGCTTTTAGTAGGCCCTAGTGGATCTACTGTGCTGTTGTGAAGACTCCCTTCCCATGTTACTATGGGCCATTAGAGAAGCCGGGTAAAAATCCCTGGGGATTTCGCCTTTTGCTGTTCTCTAATTTTTAGAGTGGCGAACTATGGAGAACAAGGATGACTGGCTTATAGGCATCCTTGTTTTTATTTGTTCTAAGCAAGGTTTAGGTTTGGGACTCCCTTGGGCATATATGAGTTAGTGGGAAGATGGGTGATATGCCCTACATGAAGTGAGGTTCCGTTGTTGCTTTGACATGGAAATTGCTTGTTAACATGACCGTATTTGTTAATTCATCCTTTGAAACATTGTTCATTATATTTGGCTGGTTGAGAGAGAGACCTTAAGGATTTACCAATCGTCCCACCTCCACCCTAACTGTCCATGGTTCATAGTTTTCCCTCATCTAAAGTACAACAGTTTTTTGCAGTGAATTGGTAAGTTGAGGTCATTTGGAGAACAACCTATCAGCATTTTTGTCTCAGTAACAACTCAATTTTCTCCAAGTGGATGTTGAATTGCCTTTATGTTTATTTCGTTCATATGTTAACTTCATCATTTTGTTCCCGGTGTTATGTGTGCCTAAACTTGCTCTTTGCTTGATTTTGTCTTTAGTTGTGTAGTTCAAAGGTTGTCATCGTTACCTTCCTCCTAAAAACAAAAAAAAAAAATTGCACTGTCTGCTTCGCTTGTAGCTGTGACGATGGGGCATGTTACAGATATTGATACATTTTAAATCTTATTTCAATAAAATTGAAGTTGAATCTAGGACAATGTTTCTACTATTGCAACAACTACAGTATTAAAATTATTAATTTAATTCATGCTAATAATTATTTAAATATATTTAACACAATAATGAAACTTTAATATCCATAAATATTCCATTAGAAAATGAGAAACAAAATTGAAAATACATATATACAATTTTAACATCTTTTTAAAATTAAATTTTAAACATCTTTGTAAATTTTAAGCATTATTCTTTTTTTATTGAAAAAAACAAAATAGTACTACTATTCTAATATGAAAATACAATAAAAGTCAATGTTAGAGAAAATGTTTGTCATGGATAGGTTATTGATTTATTCCACTTTCATGTTTAGTTTGGGCTTGAAGGAAAACATAAATGTATTAAAAGTTTTTCATATCCACAACTATAAAGTGAGTTAAGTTTTACCTGTAGTTTAGTCTTAATTTTATAGTGATATTTTGAATAAATATAATGAAAGTATTTGTAAGAAATTATGTATTTGTAATAAATGAATAAATATATTTACATATTAATTTAATATAATTCTAATTTAAAGCTCTTCTTTTAGGACACTGGTTTCCAAGCTCCCATTTCTTTGATGTTGAAGTTCCCAAAGAGCTCCCAAGTTTCCAAAAGAGTTCCCAGTCAATTGGAGACGTTTCCAACTAGTTCCCAAGCTTCCGGAACTTTGGAAGCTTGGGAACTAGATGTTGGAAATGCCTGGAGCGGTTTCCGTGCAACTATGAAAAAAATAGTTAAACAGCACCATTAATAATTCTAATCAAAACAAATGAATTGAAATTAATAACAAAGGAAAACCAAAATTTTACAAAAGGTTTTATAAAAGCACATTCCACATTGTTTACTTATATTTATACAATGGACAGAACGTTAAAATAGATAGGCCTTTAAGAATTCCCTTTAGCTACTTTTTTTCCAACAAGAAAATTCCTCAATTATATAAAATATAATTTGTTTTCATAACAAACTCTGCTATGTGTATTCAGCTGGAGAATTAATGTATGAAGTTGAGAGACTTTTTTCTATAATAGTCTTTCTACCAGCAGAAGTATGTAATTCTACTAGTATTACAGGGAAGGTCTCTGGTTGTGCTGTAGATTTGTAAAAATATAAATGTAATGGTCTTTTTCCAGGAGATATAACATATGTCTTTCTTAACTTTGTAAAGTAAAATATTGAAATTAAAATAGAGTTATGTAGAGGGGGAGGGGGGGCTCGTGACCATCAATCCATAAACTATAATTTAGGATTCCCACATTTTTTGAAGCGTCATCTTTGAAAGATGATCCGTTGAATTGTTGTGCCCGTGATAAATGTGGTTGTAGATGAGTTTTCTGAAAGTGGGTTGTAGCATTCTGATTCTGTCCTTCCAGGCCATAAGGGAGATAGCTTGGAGGTTTGTCCTATTGTTCAAACACTCTATAATTGTTTTCGAATCCCCAAGCACCTGAAGGACATCGATATGGAGTCTAGAGGCCAAATAGAATGTGGCCTAGGCACCCAAAAGCTCGACCCTGGTGTTGGTGCCTGGGCCACAGTTGAAAGTCCATTTGTAAAGAGTGTTTTGCATGTTTTTGATCAACCCTCCAACACCACTCTAAGTGCCATCTAAGAGTACAAATCTATCAAACCAACCTATATTGGTGTCATCTAAAACAAGATCCTTCCAAGTATGTTGAAGAGATGGTTTGAGGACACGAGTGGCATTCCAAGTGTTGTAAATTCCTAGAGCTTTGTAAGCTGCAACACTTATGGAAGGACTCCCATTTTCAAATATTGATTTGTTTCTTTCCAACCAAGTTGTCCAACAAATGAGGGAAGGGAGATGTGAGTGTTTATGATCCTTTTGAGCCCAAGTATCAAGATAGTTTGGGAGCGAGTTTCCATTCCAAGTGGTTTGTATATTTAAAATCAAAACAACTTTTTCCCAAACTTGTCTCGCAAAAACACAGTTGATGAATAGATGATCAGCAGATTCAGAATCGTTTTTGCAAAGGTGACAAATATTGGGTCCCTACCATCCCTTCTTTAGGAGGATATCCCAGGTGTTGAGTTTATATTCTTCCATTAGCCAAGTGAAGTATTTGATCTTTGGCGGAATGTGCCAGGCCCATATTTGATTCCTCCATCCTCTGACATTATTATGCCAAAGTGAATTCATAATTGCAGAGTAAATGTTATGTATAGATATGTTACTTGATTAGTCGCCTCCCGACCACTGTAGAATGTCTTCCGAATCAGTGAGTTTGATGCCCGACTGTGTAAGACTTGTACAAAAAGAGTCCCATTCGTGTGCGTGTTTAGTGTTGAGACTAAGTGATGCACTGGTGATCCAACAATTTGGTAGGTGAAAAGATCTGAGGACAACCCAAATTTGAAATAAAAACCATAAATATTTTGTTTGAAGTTGTGCTGTCAACTATGGGGAAAGTGTAGCTATGTCATCCAAACCGAGGATGCGATCTCAACCTAATCTGATCAAATGTCTTGAACCTGGGTGCCAGGAAAGCCACCTGGTGATCAGACTTTTGTTCTTTGTGATGTTCCTCCAGAAATAAGAGGCCCTTCTAGAGATGGGCGTCTCTGAGGTTAGCCAGCTGTTGAATGTATGGTGGTAGAGATACTTATCAAGTATAACGAAGTGCCAAATGCCATGTATATTTAGAGCACGCCAGAGTGAGTTGAATGCAAGGGCTTGGATAAACTAAAAAAGATTTCATATGTTCCAACCTCCCTTCTGTTTCGGTTTTGCCAAGGTTTTCCAATTGCAAAGGTGTTGTCGATAATGATCAGAGCATCCCGACCATAGGAAGTTGTAGATCATTTTGTGAAGTTTTGTGAGGACCGAGGCATGTATGGAAGCTAGGGCCATCCATCATACAACCTATCCTTTAAGTAATGCTTTGATAAGGGTGAATCGACCTCCAAGTGAAAGCCACCTCGTGCACCAATGCCCAGTCCTTTTTTCCACTTTGGCAAGAAGCCAGTTCTAGTCTGATGGCTTGTAAGAGTCATATTTTACGTGATAGCCCAGGTACTTGAGGCCGAAGAATAGTGGAGTGAAGGTATAGGGGAAAATACCTTTTATCTGATCCAAGATAGTTTGATGTAGATTTGCAAAGTGAAAATTAGATTTGTCCCAATTGATCATCAAACCTATAGCACTGCAGAATTTATATAAGATCTCTTTTATTTCAAGCCATTCTTGAAGAGTTCCATTAGTCATGATGAGGACATCATCGAAAAAAAAGAGGTGTAGAATCTTAATGTTCCTAGATACCTTAATACCAGAGATCTTACCCTCGGCTTGTCCTACTTTGAGGAGCAGGCTGAAAGCTTCCATAACTAGTATGAAAATGAGAGGGGAGAGGGGGCAGCCTTGCCTTAATCCTCTGACCATGCAGAAAAAAAAGGTGGGATCACCATTGAATAAAATGGCCATATTAGCACTGACCACACATCCCATAATCCACTTGATTAAAGGCTGGATGAAACCTGTTTGTACTAGGATCAGTCTAAGGAAGTCCCAATATATGCAGTCAAATGCCTTTTTGAGGTCCAATTTGAGAATTAGTGCCTTGGAGTTCTTTATTTTGATACTGTGTAAACACTCCTATTCAGTACCAATGACATCTAGGATCTATCGTCCTTTTAAGAACCCCAATTGTTCTTTCGAAAGAAAGTGAGAAAGAATGGGCTTGATCATGGAAGCTATAACTTTGGAGATGAGTTTGTAACAAAGATTGTAGAGGGAAATCAGCCTATAATCTCCAAATGATATGGGGGAAGCTGCTTTGAGAATGAGAGTGAGGAAATTCGAGTTTATAGCACCTGTAACCTTTCCATTGAGCCTAGTGTCCTCCACTAATTCCAGAAGATTCGAGCCAACAAGGTCGAAGAAATGTAAAAAGAATTCTATAGTCCAGCCATCTGGGCTTGGACTTTTGTCCTTGAAGAAATTTTTTAGTGCAGCTGAAATTTCCTGTAGAGTGCATGGCTTGTCTTGTTGAAGAGCATCTTCCCTCATTACTGAGTGTGGGAAGAGTCTAGCCACCGAAACTAAAGACTGCAGATTTGCAGTTGGGTTCTGTTCAAGAAAAGGCTAGAAATAATTCAGTGCTGCAGTTTTTAGAGCTGGTTGACCTATGTGTAAAGTTCCATCCTTAGCTATGATTTCCCAAATGCTATTTTTGTTCCTGCAAGAGCTGGCATACTTATGATTTTTTTTTGTGTTGAGATCGCCCGATTTGAGCGAACTGGTTCTACATCGTTGTGTCATTTCATCTTTAAGAAGTAGTTTATTACGTTCCATTTAAAGTTCCTTTAACAAGTGACATCCATCTCCTGTAGTCGTTGTGATAGCTTCTGCAAGAATAAGGGCTCGAATTTCTGTGTCAAGTGTAAGAAGTCGATGAGCATTTTTCTAGCGGAAAGTGTAGGCCCACGATTTTATATGGTCTTTTATTGTTTTGAGCTTCCATACCAACTGGTGTTGAATGCACGATTCTGATAATAATTGTGGGTCCGTCCAGACTTCAGATACAATGGTGTTAAAATCTGTCTCTGTGAGCTAACCCGCATTAAGTTTAAAAGGGTACGCAATCTTGTGGGTAGAAAAAGTCAGCTACAGGATGATCGGCGCGTGGTCGGACAAGTATGGAAGACTTACCCAAGATCGAATCGTATCCTCAGGAAAAATGTAATGTTATGAAATGAGGAAGTGATCTAATCACTTTGAAATGGAATCTGAGCCTGCTAGCCCATTGCGTCAGGTGCAAAATCTATTAAGTGATGAGTAATAAACAGATTTGAGAAAAAATCTGCGAGAGGGTCATGTGATGTATAATCCCCCAAATTTCGCCCACGGAATTTGTGAGGTTAAGGTTGCCAGCTATGATCAAGTTGTCCAGATCTAGAAGTCCCCTGGCTTCAATATTCTCCCAGAAGAATTGTCTGTCAGTACACGGTCCATAAATGTTGAGCAGGTTGATCCGGTTGCTTGTAATGCGACTAGTACCAATAAACAATAGGCCTCCACAACATAGATAGGGACAGAGAATAAATTTGTCTGGATCCCAAGACAGTTACGAACCCCCGGAGGTGCCAAGTGAGTTGACAGAGAAGATATGCCAATTTGTAAAGAACTAATTAAGGAATAATCTGGCCTTTTTGTTGTCTACGTTTCCTGGAGGAAAATGATGTCCAGAGAAATAAGAGATAATACGTATGAATGAGGAAGATTTTAGGTGGCCTCCCACCCATATGATATTGAGGGAGAGCAAGATCATGGCTTGGCTCTTGCTTGGGCTTTCATGCCTCTAAGCACCCCGGTATCAGTGGTAGTATGTGGAGAAGCCATAGATTGTGATGGAGGATAGCCCACCTTTCGTCGAGCACTGCGGGTTTTGATCGGTGAGTGTTCGAAACCATGTCCTCTGGACCATGTGTAATATTTATCCAGTGATGCAGGAGTGCTCTCCACAGATCCCAGCTCTGAATCAATAGCATGTAATCTTTGTAAAGTTGGACCCAGATATGTGGGTAGAGGCGTAGGACATAATACTTCTTTGTAGGAAGGTAACATCGTGTCCAAGACAACATCTAAAGTGTTATCTCCAGGTTCAGATTCACTCAACCTCGGAAGACAAAAAGTATCCACCTGATCGATGGTTATTCGATGTCACTCCCTATCACTTGTCACTAGAAAGAAGGTGATTTGTAATAAGAGGATGATCGCGATCCTCTTGAGAAAATCTAGAAGAAGGATAAATAGTAGCTGGCGGGGATAGTAATGGCTTCTTTGAAGGGAGGGGGAAAACGAGTGTGGATGATCCATGGAATGCGATGTATATAGAGGCCGGCTAGTGTGAGGATGTAGAGTAGTGGTCGGGGAGAGTAGTAGTTCAACAGGTGATAGGGGGATATGGGGGTGTGATGGGTTAGAGGAGGGAAGTGGGTAATGTGGGATCTCATCAGTATTTTTTGGAGAGTGTAGGGTTGTCTGTATATCAGTAGTGAAGGGAGGAGTAGGTATGGTGATAACCAGTCTGGTGAAAGGATGGCTGATGGATGGATGTGGAAGAGTGCAATTGTTTATTGAATAAGCTTGTTCCAATTGGGGGTGTAATGGGTCAGAGGAAGGCAATGGAAGAAGAGGGATCTCTATAGTGTTATATGTAGTGTGATGGGTTGTCTGATCACCAATAGTAAAGGGAGGGGTAGATATGGTGGTATTTGGTCTGATGATAGGTTGGTTGTAGGGGGGATGTGGAGGAGTGCAGTCATTTGTTGTAAATGAATCCTGTTCCGAAGTTAGCAGGGGCAAGTTATCGATGAGGTATAATTGTAAAGAGGAAAGAGAGGCAAAAAGAGTCGGACAAATACTTTTAAGATTACCAAAAATGGTGTCCAGAGTAGGTGAGATGCCATCATCCAGATTGTCAGGCAGATGTAGTTGTGGTGGAGAAATAGGTGAGTCCGAGGAGGAGGCTATCTCAAGAATTGAGTCCTTAGATATTTCCTCTTCAATATTTCCAGTGCAAGTCCTTCTCAAGTGGACCGTCTGTCTACAAAGTGTGCATCTGAATGGGATTCCAAGATAGTGTAGCTTCTGATGGGTGATGCGTCCTCTCCAGTCAGGATTTACAGAGGTCCGTCATGGATGTCGAGTTCAACTAGTATCCTTGTCATTTTTTTATCTAGTCCACAGAGGGTCTTTCGGTCCAAACTGATGAATTGACCCAATGTGTTTCCAATAGCCATGAGGGATTTTTCATTCCAAAGATAGAGTGGTAACCTGGGGAGTAATACCCACAGGTGTCGGTAGTGAAAATAATATTGGTATGGATTGAAACTCACTCTCCATCATTTCAGCATAAGGCTACTATTGTCCAGGTTCCATAGTTGATCCAAAATAGCAGCAGAATCCTTAGGGGACTTAAAATGAAAGTGGAGCCAACCTCTCCCAAGATATGAGAGAGATGGAACATATCCCAGGATGGGATTCCAATTTTTGTGCATCCATGTGTCCAAGTCCGTGTAGCAGAGATGTCGATAGGAGATTCTACCCACTAGACTACACAATGCCATGGATATGGTATCTTCCAGTTCAATGTAAGAACCCATAACCAGTTTCTTCTTGGTTTTTTTGGATATCCACGGTATTGGAGAAGATTTTTTTCCTCCAGGGAGGGGATAACAGGGCTTATGAGAATCTCCTGCAATGTTAAAGTGCTCAAGGGAAGATTGGAAGGCTTGTGATCCTCTAGGAAAATGTAATTGGTCTCGACAAGGAGAAGATACAATCAGACAAAAAAAAAGGAGCCTAGGTAAATGGAGGAGAAATACTAATCGCTGGAAATAAAGTTCCTAAAGATGTAGGGTGCATGTTATAGGGTGGATTCAGGGATGCAGATGGATTAGGTAGAGTGGAGGAGAGTATTAAGGCATTAGATAATGTAAAGAGGGTGGATGTCCTAGGTATGTGTAAAGAGGCATAGGGTGTAGAGAAAGAGGACAACGAAACAAAGGGAGGGGAAGTCAGAGAGTAGATGGTGCATCTGGAGAGCTCATATGTCGATGACAAAAGTCCTGCACTGTTCTAGAGTACTTCATCATCAACACTCATTAGTGCATTGACTTCTGCCTCAATCACTTTGTATCTCGAAGAAGGAGTAAAAGGTTTTAAAAAAATAGCTAGGGGACAGAACTCTGAACAATAGGATCTGTTCAAAGATGATTTTCGGTAGTTGGATAGTACAATTTGTGCTCTAAATCATAGGTAAGAATGGATGGGTGAGTGTCCTCACTAGAAAATTAGCTCAGATTTAGCAGGTCCCCCCAAGAAGCCGAGTTCCATCATTGTTGCAGTATTCGACGCCAGGGTTACTCCATTGTTCCAGTCTTTGAATTCTATGTGCAAACATTTTGATTCTAGGAATATACTTAGTGATCCTCCATCCCACTGCATCTACTATACATTACACACATATACTACCCTACAAAGTATTTTAAACGAAATTCAACATCTCATCCTCTACCCTATTCCTACTCGAGTTGTTCCTCTCGAGCAATGCTTTCTTTGTAGCCAGGGGCCTTTTCTCTACTGTCTCAATTACTGTGTGCTGATTTGTAGTAACCACATTCTTCTTCAAACGTTGGACAAGTGGAACCAAACCCTAATGTAGCAAGAAGTCGATCCCCTTCATTCGATCCCTTCATCAAATCTCTATTACTGCTCTTCCTCCCCAAGGAACCCATGACTCCAAATTCAACATCCTATCCTAGAAAACACTCACACTAGAATTCGACACCATCATTAACCCTTGCCCCATCCATGAAGAACTTAGTGAGGCACATCAACGGGTGGAAGTCAACTTTATCTACTTAAAAAGAGTGAATGTCCTTAAATACGTTTAAGGAACACTGTCCGTGTGGACGCATTCAAATTTGAAAGTAATCACGATGACTTATCGACTTGTTTATGAACCGAAATGTACAACATGTGTAGAGGTTATTTCTGAAAAAAGATGCTCAAGTCGATTTTCTTTAGTGTAGGAAAAACCATTCAAATTTTGGTTCAATAGCTATTTTTATTTAGATTTTACTAATTATGGCTTCTAGTTCATTGTTTATTTTTTTTTAATGTAAATAAATAACATATAATTAAATTAACAAGAAAGTGCATAATGTGCTAAACTAATGAAATAAAAAACTAAAGATACAAAGATAGTAGATAATAGTGCAATCAATAACAAAGAATTAATTTACTTACTAAAAGATTATATAAACTCAAATTCACTAACAACTTATTAAAAATAATTTATAGGTGTCATATCCAAATTAGTCTATCCTCTATACAACAACAACAAAAGAAAAGAATTAATTAAAGAAAATATGGAATACCATTATGAAAATAATTAACAAAAATATTCTTACCTAAACCTTAATTTCACACTCCAACAATCCAAAATACTAAAGCAAGAGAAGTAAAAATAATTTCCAAGTTGTGAGACTAATATACAACAAAAAGATTAACTTTCCATAGTCTTCCGGTGCACAAACAAACAAGAAGAATCACACTGCAATAGATATGTCTAACAACAATGTTGGTAAATGATGGCTTCTCTCATTAAGAAATCAATAAATTCCAAGTTGTGAGAGTAATATACCAAAAAAAAAAAAAAGGTCTCTTTACATAGTCTTCTAGTGCACAAAGGAACAACAAGAGTCAGATTGCAATAGAGATCTCTAACAACAATGTTGGTAAATGATGGATTCTCTCATTAAGCAATTAAAAGATAAATCATGGAAAGAAAGAACCAATAATGATTTCTTATCCAAACAAAATAGTTTCTATTCTCTCTTAAAAAAAGAAGCACTTTTCTTCATGTAGCAAATTTATCTATAGAAAGATTTGTTTGTAAGTTTTT
Source organism: Picea engelmannii (assembly GCA_009831015.1). Classification (NCBI taxonomy): domain Eukaryota; kingdom Viridiplantae; phylum Streptophyta; class Pinopsida; order Pinales; family Pinaceae; genus Picea; species Picea engelmannii. The sequence continues at coordinate 533,696 of ML778646.1, read as the reverse complement.
TCTCCATATAACAAGTTAGGGTTTTGATGAAGAATGTGTTGTGCAGTGGACACATAAATTAACCAGATTTAAATGGCACAAATTTTATCACATAGCCAACAACAATCACACAATTTAACACCATGATTTTACGTGGTAAAACCCTATACAAGGAAATATCAATAGGAAAATCATATTCAGTTTATTTATCATTCAAGGGAGAGATTACATCAACCACACACTCAAACTCTCTTTTCCTCTCGACTTTACATGGATTTATAGAAGCTCTTCACAATTTATAAAAGTGATTACACTAATCTGGATTCCAAAAATGGGTGAATTGCTTCAATAACAACATGATATAAATGAGCCTTTGCATATACAAAAAACCACAAAATTGTGGGAAATTGGTTGGCATATCTCAACAATCTCCACCTTGACAACAATTTACCTGAATATGATTTCCAGTTTATTCATCACCTATTTTGCAAGCCAAGACAATCCGAACACCACTGTAACTTCTCTAATAACGCTAGTTTCGTGAACACATCTGTATGATTTGCTCGAGTTCAAATTTTATCAGGGATCACTCCACTTCCAACATGTCTTTCAAAATTATGCTTTGACACATATGTTAAGGTAGATCTCCTTCTATCCAAAATACCTGCAAAATCTAAATTATAATGATCACAAATTAACTCAGTGTAACCATTATAGCTGACACTCGTGCCTCTAAAACTCTTAAGTACCCATTTCACTGCTCCACCTAAATTTTAGATGTGTCTGAAAACATCAATTGAATGCGAAATATTTTCTCTTAACCATTTCATCACATCCAACAAACCTCCTACTGTAATGACACATACTATACAAGACATAACATTTTCTTCTTTATAAACAAGACCTAAACTTGAAGAAAACTTATCATGGAAAGAAATAGGGATATTAACAGGTTTCACAATGTTCATATTGAACTTCATCAATATCAATTTTTGTTGTGCTAACCACAAATTACCATGTATTATGTGTCTGTGTACTTTTGCGCTCAAAATTTGTTTTGTTAATCCTTGATCCTTCATCTGAAATGTCCTATCGAATTGAGTCTTTATTTCATTGATCTCATCCATGCTTCGGCTTGCAATGAGCATATCATCAGCAAATAAAATCAGGATAGTGAATGTACTATTAAAAATATCGTCATGCTTACCCCTTGAAACATTTTGGCTCACCATGAAGGATTCAAACCTCTTTTATAGTTGCATGGGTACCAGTAGGCTATACAATGAATCCTCTACCATGCAAATAGATCTTCTGTTGTGATATTGAACTATCCCTTTTGGTTGTTCCATACATACTATATCTCTGTTAATCATGATCTTGTGGTTAGTAGGATCCCACACATTACATCCCTTTACACGATCATAACTTGCAGAGATATAAAACAAGCAAGAATTCAGAAATAAAGACTCTAAGTCTGGAAGTGATTTACAACTTACCAATACCTGCAAATATTTCTTTCTCATTTAACCTTGTTTCTTCTGCCATAAACATGAAGATAAACCTGTCACTTTAGATGCTACTTCAGTACTTCCTTCCAAATTATAAAGGTTATCAAGCTTTCTTGACTTCATGACTACTAAACTTCCTTTCGACACTTTGAGTGCTCCACCCAGACCTGCACACTTATTTCCACCATAATAAAAAACTCCTAATGGACTCAAATTCAAATTAAGCTCAGGTACATATCTAAGATCCATTAGTTATCTAGAAATACCATCGAACATCGTGATTCTAATAGTGCCAACCCCAACAGTTTTATAGGGAACACCATTTCCCATAAACACTACACCCTCATCAACAGATTGGTAAGAAATGAACAAGTTTCTATGTTAGCACATATGGTGGGACACACCCAAATCTAACTTCCATTATTCCTGATATTTTAAACTACTAGAAATGGACAAAACTTCATCAGTCATTCCTGAATTGTCGAAGCCAATTTTTTTTTTTTCCTATATTTCTCCTCGAATTATTTTCTTTTCTAGCATTCTTTCTTGAGATTTTTTGTTTTTCAAAAGTACCAACATATTTCTCTACCCTTTCTGCCTCTTGACTTATATCATGAATAAATTCTCTCATTCTTCTATTTTTCTTTGGGTCAACCTATAACCAACATCGCCTCTGAAGTTGAGGTATTTTTACTAGATTTTCTCTTCATCTCCTTAGACAAAAAATATCCCACAAGATAATCATAATCCAAAACATTTCTTAGCTAAAGATAATAGAGGTGACTAGATTATTCCAAGACTCGGGAAATGAGCACAATAGTGTAATAGCCTTATCTTCATCTTCGAATTTAACTTCCATACTAGTCAATTGAACTATAAGGGTATTAAAGGTATTTAAATGGTCATCAACTCTCGTACCTTCTTTCATTCACAAACTGTATAATTTGTTCTTCAAGAAAATTATTCTTGTCAAGGACTTCGTCATATACAAACTTTCCAACTTGCTCCATAAGCCTACTATTGTATCCTCTCCTGGGATATTAAAGAGAACTTCATTTTCCAGACATAGACGAATGGTATTGAGTGCTTTTGTGTCCAGTTCTTCCCATTCCTCGTTCGTCATGCTTTTTACAACCCTTGTTGCACCAATAGATCCCACATCTTGGGCTTCCAGAGCTCAAAATTGTTTCTTCCACTAAACGTTTCCACTTCAAACTTCAAGCTTTAAACCTTAGCCATTATCTCAAATCACCTACACTACTTATTATAAATTGAATCTTCTTTAAAATGTGGAGGTATAATCTTTATTTCAAAGTGTGACTATCAAATAATATTCAAGGCATAAAATATTAATTTAAAAAAGTTTAAAAACAATAAAGGAGTATATACTTTAAGACCCTTTAATCAACAAAGGAGGAAACCCCTCGAGTTATTTATTAAGAGAACCCTCCACTCATAAAATAGAAAGACAATTCCTTAAAATATATATCTCCATGCATTTTGACCAAGGAGGACCATTATTTATAAGGAGGGCGATCCCCCAAACCTGATATGGTGTGTTAAGTGGAGGACACTCCCCCACACTTATGGACAGTGCATCTGGGACACTCCTGTCACCTTGGATGGGGCACGTCTCCCTTTGGATGCTTCATAGGCCTTACACTAGGTTCATCCTGATGTGGAAAAAATAATTTCTGAAGGTAGGGAGTGGGGGATGCCCCTCCAACACTCCTTAGGGAGCGTCCAGGTAAAAATTGATGCCCCTTGGATGGAACTTGACTTCACATGAAAAGTCATGTCCAAAGGTTCTTGAATTCATGAGGATCTTCTAAACTCATCTTGGCTCACCTGCTGCACCTTCTCTGATACCACTTTTTGTGCAGTGGAAGCATAAATTAATAAGATTTTAATGGCACAAATTTCAACATAGAGCCAACAACAATCACACAAATTTAACATCGTGATTTTAAGTGGTAAAATCCTATAAAGGGAACCATCCACGAGACAATGATATTCGGTTTATTTATCATTCAAGGGAGATATTACATCATCTAGACCAAGCTTACACACACTCAACTTCTCTTTGCCTCTCAGATTTACATGGATTTATATAAGGTCTTCACAATTTATAAAATTGATTACATTAATATGGATCCCAAAAATGGGTGAATTTCTTTAAGAACAACCTTATATAAAGAAACCACTAAATCTTCTACAATCCACAAAATCGTGGGAAATTGGTTGGCATATGTCAACAATCTCCACCTTGACAACAATTTACTTGAATATCATGTCCAATTTATTCATCAACTATGCTGCAATCCAAGAGAAGTCGAGCACGATTGCAGCTTCTCTAATAACTATTGTTTCGTGAACACATTTGTATGATTTTCTCGAGTTTGTATTTTCTCAGGGATCACTCCACCTCTAACATGTCTTTCAAAATGATGCTTTGATACATATGTTAAGGTAGATATCCTTATATTCAAAATACTTGTAGAATCTAAATTACAATTATCAAAGATTAACTCACTGTAACCATTATAGGTGACACTTGTAATTGTTAGGGACCTAACCCCTCACATACGTAGAATAATATATTTCCATGTAATAAAGGTCAATATTAATAAGGCCCAACAATAAGGAAGAATAAGTCCAATGTAAGAAGACCTAGTAGAAGCTTCCGCTTCTAGAAGGATCTTCCTCTAGATGGTTCTTTTGATAGACATATTTAGTATAAATAGGAGTCGAGGGTATGAAAACTTTTGTCTTGGATATTATTGTAATAGAGTTTTTCTCTCTTGGAGGTTTCCCCCTCGAAGAGGCAAATGAGCATTGCTCTCAGTAATCAAAGTGCTCTTTCTGGTATTATTCTGGTATCATATTGGTATTATTGTGGTTTTTTTTCTTGTTATTTTGTTGTTCATCTGTCATTTCTAGCTATTTATTTATGTTCTGCATACTTTTTTATATCTAGAATATTACAAGTGGTATCAGAGCACCTTCCTCGGCAAAAAATTGTGGGTAAATTTTTTTTAGGGTAGAGACATATTTTGGCATCTTTAAGCTATAGAGATACATCGTTACGTTCATAAACCCATGGTCAGGGATTCATACATGCAACAAATACAAGTGGTACTTAAGCGCACATCTGTTGGCCACCCTTGTAACCCCTGTTGGTACCCCTTCAAGTGGTAGCGCATCAAATAGCACCTCTATATGGATCGACCTAGATCTCTTGACTCCCTCCATAGATAAACTGATCGACCGCCTGACTTCTATAGTGCCATCGAGAACAACACTCGAAAAGATACTATCTAGTACCTAGGTAGATGGGTAGTACGACTAAGGGTACGGTCTAGCCTCCTTAGTTGGTTCCTTGATATATTTGGCCGAGTAATATTGTTGGACCCCGCACATATATCAGAGAACTATAGCATAGGGAAAACCCTTGTCCGTAGAACCCTTGAATACTCAACCCTTGGGACGTAAACAAAAAATAGAATAGACAAGCTCTATTGCGACGCAACTATGTCTCATGCATTCAAGTTGCAAAATTACTACACATTTCTTTCTGGTAAACATTTGGGCATTTCATCATTGCAGTATAAAGGTGGAACTCAATACTTCCTTCGATCTTATAAAGGTTATCAAGATTTTTTTCCTTCATCACTACTAAACTGCCTTTCGACACTTTGAGTGCTCCACCTTGACTTGCATACTTATATCCACAAGAATCCAAAACCCGTAGTGAAATAAAGTTTAACTTAAGCTCAGGTACATATCTAACATTCATTATTTCTCTAACAATACCATCAAACATCCTGATTCTAATACTTCCAACCCCAACAATTTTACAAGGAATACCATTTCCCATAAACACTACACCCTCATCAATAGATTGGTAAGAAATGAACCAATTTCTATGTGAGAACATGTGGTCGGAGGCACTAGAATCTAACTTCCATTCTTCCTAATATTGTAAACTACTAGAAATGGATAAAACTTCATCATTCATACTTGAAGTTGTCGAAG
>ML778646.1:498317-528074 GCA_009831015.1 Picea engelmannii | reverse complement strand
CATGTAATCTTTGTAAAGTTGGACCCAGATATGTGGGTAGAGGCGTAGGACATAATACTTCTTTGTAGGAAGGTAACATCGTGTCCAAGACAACATCTAAAGTGTTATCTCCAGGTTCAGATTCACTCAACCTCGGAAGACAAAAAGTATCCACCTGATCGATGGTTATTCGATGTCACTCCCTATCACTTGTCACTAGAAAGAAGGTGATTTGTAATAAGAGGATGATCGCGATCCTCTTGAGAAAATCTAGAAGAAGGATAAATAGTAGCTGGCGGGGATAGTAATGGCTTCTTTGAAGGGAGGGGGAAAACGAGTGTGGATGATCCATGGAATGCGATGTATATAGAGGCCGGCTAGTGTGAGGATGTAGAGTAGTGGTCGGGGAGAGTAGTAGTTCAACAGGTGATAGGGGGATATGGGGGTGTGATGGGTTAGAGGAGGGAAGTGGGTAATGTGGGATCTCATCAGTATTTTTTGGAGAGTGTAGGGTTGTCTGTATATCAGTAGTGAAGGGAGGAGTAGGTATGGTGATAACCAGTCTGGTGAAAGGATGGCTGATGGATGGATGTGGAAGAGTGCAATTGTTTATTGAATAAGCTTGTTCCAATTGGGGGTGTAATGGGTCAGAGGAAGGCAATGGAAGAAGAGGGATCTCTATAGTGTTATATGTAGTGTGATGGGTTGTCTGATCACCAATAGTAAAGGGAGGGGTAGATATGGTGGTATTTGGTCTGATGATAGGTTGGTTGTAGGGGGGATGTGGAGGAGTGCAGTCATTTGTTGTAAATGAATCCTGTTCCGAAGTTAGCAGGGGCAAGTTATCGATGAGGTATAATTGTAAAGAGGAAAGAGAGGCAAAAAGAGTCGGACAAATACTTTTAAGATTACCAAAAATGGTGTCCAGAGTAGGTGAGATGCCATCATCCAGATTGTCAGGCAGATGTAGTTGTGGTGGAGAAATAGGTGAGTCCGAGGAGGAGGCTATCTCAAGAATTGAGTCCTTAGATATTTCCTCTTCAATATTTCCAGTGCAAGTCCTTCTCAAGTGGACCGTCTGTCTACAAAGTGTGCATCTGAATGGGATTCCAAGATAGTGTAGCTTCTGATGGGTGATGCGTCCTCTCCAGTCAGGATTTACAGAGGTCCGTCATGGATGTCGAGTTCAACTAGTATCCTTGTCATTTTTTTATCTAGTCCACAGAGGGTCTTTCGGTCCAAACTGATGAATTGACCCAATGTGTTTCCAATAGCCATGAGGGATTTTTCATTCCAAAGATAGAGTGGTAACCTGGGGAGTAATACCCACAGGTGTCGGTAGTGAAAATAATATTGGTATGGATTGAAACTCACTCTCCATCATTTCAGCATAAGGCTACTATTGTCCAGGTTCCATAGTTGATCCAAAATAGCAGCAGAATCCTTAGGGGACTTAAAATGAAAGTGGAGCCAACCTCTCCCAAGATATGAGAGAGATGGAACATATCCCAGGATGGGATTCCAATTTTTGTGCATCCATGTGTCCAAGTCCGTGTAGCAGAGATGTCGATAGGAGATTCTACCCACTAGACTACACAATGCCATGGATATGGTATCTTCCAGTTCAATGTAAGAACCCATAACCAGTTTCTTCTTGGTTTTTTTGGATATCCACGGTATTGGAGAAGATTTTTTTCCTCCAGGGAGGGGATAACAGGGCTTATGAGAATCTCCTGCAATGTTAAAGTGCTCAAGGGAAGATTGGAAGGCTTGTGATCCTCTAGGAAAATGTAATTGGTCTCGACAAGGAGAAGATACAATCAGACAAAAAAAAAGGAGCCTAGGTAAATGGAGGAGAAATACTAATCGCTGGAAATAAAGTTCCTAAAGATGTAGGGTGCATGTTATAGGGTGGATTCAGGGATGCAGATGGATTAGGTAGAGTGGAGGAGAGTATTAAGGCATTAGATAATGTAAAGAGGGTGGATGTCCTAGGTATGTGTAAAGAGGCATAGGGTGTAGAGAAAGAGGACAACGAAACAAAGGGAGGGGAAGTCAGAGAGTAGATGGTGCATCTGGAGAGCTCATATGTCGATGACAAAAGTCCTGCACTGTTCTAGAGTACTTCATCATCAACACTCATTAGTGCATTGACTTCTGCCTCAATCACTTTGTATCTCGAAGAAGGAGTAAAAGGTTTTAAAAAAATAGCTAGGGGACAGAACTCTGAACAATAGGATCTGTTCAAAGATGATTTTCGGTAGTTGGATAGTACAATTTGTGCTCTAAATCATAGGTAAGAATGGATGGGTGAGTGTCCTCACTAGAAAATTAGCTCAGATTTAGCAGGTCCCCCCAAGAAGCCGAGTTCCATCATTGTTGCAGTATTCGACGCCAGGGTTACTCCATTGTTCCAGTCTTTGAATTCTATGTGCAAACATTTTGATTCTAGGAATATACTTAGTGATCCTCCATCCCACTGCATCTACTATACATTACACACATATACTACCCTACAAAGTATTTTAAACGAAATTCAACATCTCATCCTCTACCCTATTCCTACTCGAGTTGTTCCTCTCGAGCAATGCTTTCTTTGTAGCCAGGGGCCTTTTCTCTACTGTCTCAATTACTGTGTGCTGATTTGTAGTAACCACATTCTTCTTCAAACGTTGGACAAGTGGAACCAAACCCTAATGTAGCAAGAAGTCGATCCCCTTCATTCGATCCCTTCATCAAATCTCTATTACTGCTCTTCCTCCCCAAGGAACCCATGACTCCAAATTCAACATCCTATCCTAGAAAACACTCACACTAGAATTCGACACCATCATTAACCCTTGCCCCATCCATGAAGAACTTAGTGAGGCACATCAACGGGTGGAAGTCAACTTTATCTACTTAAAAAGAGTGAATGTCCTTAAATACGTTTAAGGAACACTGTCCGTGTGGACGCATTCAAATTTGAAAGTAATCACGATGACTTATCGACTTGTTTATGAACCGAAATGTACAACATGTGTAGAGGTTATTTCTGAAAAAAGATGCTCAAGTCGATTTTCTTTAGTGTAGGAAAAACCATTCAAATTTTGGTTCAATAGCTATTTTTATTTAGATTTTACTAATTATGGCTTCTAGTTCATTGTTTATTTTTTTTTAATGTAAATAAATAACATATAATTAAATTAACAAGAAAGTGCATAATGTGCTAAACTAATGAAATAAAAAACTAAAGATACAAAGATAGTAGATAATAGTGCAATCAATAACAAAGAATTAATTTACTTACTAAAAGATTATATAAACTCAAATTCACTAACAACTTATTAAAAATAATTTATAGGTGTCATATCCAAATTAGTCTATCCTCTATACAACAACAACAAAAGAAAAGAATTAATTAAAGAAAATATGGAATACCATTATGAAAATAATTAACAAAAATATTCTTACCTAAACCTTAATTTCACACTCCAACAATCCAAAATACTAAAGCAAGAGAAGTAAAAATAATTTCCAAGTTGTGAGACTAATATACAACAAAAAGATTAACTTTCCATAGTCTTCCGGTGCACAAACAAACAAGAAGAATCACACTGCAATAGATATGTCTAACAACAATGTTGGTAAATGATGGCTTCTCTCATTAAGAAATCAATAAATTCCAAGTTGTGAGAGTAATATACCAAAAAAAAAAAAAAGGTCTCTTTACATAGTCTTCTAGTGCACAAAGGAACAACAAGAGTCAGATTGCAATAGAGATCTCTAACAACAATGTTGGTAAATGATGGATTCTCTCATTAAGCAATTAAAAGATAAATCATGGAAAGAAAGAACCAATAATGATTTCTTATCCAAACAAAATAGTTTCTATTCTCTCTTAAAAAAAGAAGCACTTTTCTTCATGTAGCAAATTTATCTATAGAAAGATTTGTTTGTAAGTTTTTTCTCCATATAACAAGTTAGGGTTTTGATGAAGAATGTGTTGTGCAGTGGACACATAAATTAACCAGATTTAAATGGCACAAATTTTATCACATAGCCAACAACAATCACACAATTTAACACCATGATTTTACGTGGTAAAACCCTATACAAGGAAATATCAATAGGAAAATCATATTCAGTTTATTTATCATTCAAGGGAGAGATTACATCAACCACACACTCAAACTCTCTTTTCCTCTCGACTTTACATGGATTTATAGAAGCTCTTCACAATTTATAAAAGTGATTACACTAATCTGGATTCCAAAAATGGGTGAATTGCTTCAATAACAACATGATATAAATGAGCCTTTGCATATACAAAAAACCACAAAATTGTGGGAAATTGGTTGGCATATCTCAACAATCTCCACCTTGACAACAATTTACCTGAATATGATTTCCAGTTTATTCATCACCTATTTTGCAAGCCAAGACAATCCGAACACCACTGTAACTTCTCTAATAACGCTAGTTTCGTGAACACATCTGTATGATTTGCTCGAGTTCAAATTTTATCAGGGATCACTCCACTTCCAACATGTCTTTCAAAATTATGCTTTGACACATATGTTAAGGTAGATCTCCTTCTATCCAAAATACCTGCAAAATCTAAATTATAATGATCACAAATTAACTCAGTGTAACCATTATAGCTGACACTCGTGCCTCTAAAACTCTTAAGTACCCATTTCACTGCTCCACCTAAATTTTAGATGTGTCTGAAAACATCAATTGAATGCGAAATATTTTCTCTTAACCATTTCATCACATCCAACAAACCTCCTACTGTAATGACACATACTATACAAGACATAACATTTTCTTCTTTATAAACAAGACCTAAACTTGAAGAAAACTTATCATGGAAAGAAATAGGGATATTAACAGGTTTCACAATGTTCATATTGAACTTCATCAATATCAATTTTTGTTGTGCTAACCACAAATTACCATGTATTATGTGTCTGTGTACTTTTGCGCTCAAAATTTGTTTTGTTAATCCTTGATCCTTCATCTGAAATGTCCTATCGAATTGAGTCTTTATTTCATTGATCTCATCCATGCTTCGGCTTGCAATGAGCATATCATCAGCAAATAAAATCAGGATAGTGAATGTACTATTAAAAATATCGTCATGCTTACCCCTTGAAACATTTTGGCTCACCATGAAGGATTCAAACCTCTTTTATAGTTGCATGGGTACCAGTAGGCTATACAATGAATCCTCTACCATGCAAATAGATCTTCTGTTGTGATATTGAACTATCCCTTTTGGTTGTTCCATACATACTATATCTCTGTTAATCATGATCTTGTGGTTAGTAGGATCCCACACATTACATCCCTTTACACGATCATAACTTGCAGAGATATAAAACAAGCAAGAATTCAGAAATAAAGACTCTAAGTCTGGAAGTGATTTACAACTTACCAATACCTGCAAATATTTCTTTCTCATTTAACCTTGTTTCTTCTGCCATAAACATGAAGATAAACCTGTCACTTTAGATGCTACTTCAGTACTTCCTTCCAAATTATAAAGGTTATCAAGCTTTCTTGACTTCATGACTACTAAACTTCCTTTCGACACTTTGAGTGCTCCACCCAGACCTGCACACTTATTTCCACCATAATAAAAAACTCCTAATGGACTCAAATTCAAATTAAGCTCAGGTACATATCTAAGATCCATTAGTTATCTAGAAATACCATCGAACATCGTGATTCTAATAGTGCCAACCCCAACAGTTTTATAGGGAACACCATTTCCCATAAACACTACACCCTCATCAACAGATTGGTAAGAAATGAACAAGTTTCTATGTTAGCACATATGGTGGGACACACCCAAATCTAACTTCCATTATTCCTGATATTTTAAACTACTAGAAATGGACAAAACTTCATCAGTCATTCCTGAATTGTCGAAGCCAATTTTTTTTTTTTCCTATATTTCTCCTCGAATTATTTTCTTTTCTAGCATTCTTTCTTGAGATTTTTTGTTTTTCAAAAGTACCAACATATTTCTCTACCCTTTCTGCCTCTTGACTTATATCATGAATAAATTCTCTCATTCTTCTATTTTTCTTTGGGTCAACCTATAACCAACATCGCCTCTGAAGTTGAGGTATTTTTACTAGATTTTCTCTTCATCTCCTTAGACAAAAAATATCCCACAAGATAATCATAATCCAAAACATTTCTTAGCTAAAGATAATAGAGGTGACTAGATTATTCCAAGACTCGGGAAATGAGCACAATAGTGTAATAGCCTTATCTTCATCTTCGAATTTAACTTCCATACTAGTCAATTGAACTATAAGGGTATTAAAGGTATTTAAATGGTCATCAACTCTCGTACCTTCTTTCATTCACAAACTGTATAATTTGTTCTTCAAGAAAATTATTCTTGTCAAGGACTTCGTCATATACAAACTTTCCAACTTGCTCCATAAGCCTACTATTGTATCCTCTCCTGGGATATTAAAGAGAACTTCATTTTCCAGACATAGACGAATGGTATTGAGTGCTTTTGTGTCCAGTTCTTCCCATTCCTCGTTCGTCATGCTTTTTACAACCCTTGTTGCACCAATAGATCCCACATCTTGGGCTTCCAGAGCTCAAAATTGTTTCTTCCACTAAACGTTTCCACTTCAAACTTCAAGCTTTAAACCTTAGCCATTATCTCAAATCACCTACACTACTTATTATAAATTGAATCTTCTTTAAAATGTGGAGGTATAATCTTTATTTCAAAGTGTGACTATCAAATAATATTCAAGGCATAAAATATTAATTTAAAAAAGTTTAAAAACAATAAAGGAGTATATACTTTAAGACCCTTTAATCAACAAAGGAGGAAACCCCTCGAGTTATTTATTAAGAGAACCCTCCACTCATAAAATAGAAAGACAATTCCTTAAAATATATATCTCCATGCATTTTGACCAAGGAGGACCATTATTTATAAGGAGGGCGATCCCCCAAACCTGATATGGTGTGTTAAGTGGAGGACACTCCCCCACACTTATGGACAGTGCATCTGGGACACTCCTGTCACCTTGGATGGGGCACGTCTCCCTTTGGATGCTTCATAGGCCTTACACTAGGTTCATCCTGATGTGGAAAAAATAATTTCTGAAGGTAGGGAGTGGGGGATGCCCCTCCAACACTCCTTAGGGAGCGTCCAGGTAAAAATTGATGCCCCTTGGATGGAACTTGACTTCACATGAAAAGTCATGTCCAAAGGTTCTTGAATTCATGAGGATCTTCTAAACTCATCTTGGCTCACCTGCTGCACCTTCTCTGATACCACTTTTTGTGCAGTGGAAGCATAAATTAATAAGATTTTAATGGCACAAATTTCAACATAGAGCCAACAACAATCACACAAATTTAACATCGTGATTTTAAGTGGTAAAATCCTATAAAGGGAACCATCCACGAGACAATGATATTCGGTTTATTTATCATTCAAGGGAGATATTACATCATCTAGACCAAGCTTACACACACTCAACTTCTCTTTGCCTCTCAGATTTACATGGATTTATATAAGGTCTTCACAATTTATAAAATTGATTACATTAATATGGATCCCAAAAATGGGTGAATTTCTTTAAGAACAACCTTATATAAAGAAACCACTAAATCTTCTACAATCCACAAAATCGTGGGAAATTGGTTGGCATATGTCAACAATCTCCACCTTGACAACAATTTACTTGAATATCATGTCCAATTTATTCATCAACTATGCTGCAATCCAAGAGAAGTCGAGCACGATTGCAGCTTCTCTAATAACTATTGTTTCGTGAACACATTTGTATGATTTTCTCGAGTTTGTATTTTCTCAGGGATCACTCCACCTCTAACATGTCTTTCAAAATGATGCTTTGATACATATGTTAAGGTAGATATCCTTATATTCAAAATACTTGTAGAATCTAAATTACAATTATCAAAGATTAACTCACTGTAACCATTATAGGTGACACTTGTAATTGTTAGGGACCTAACCCCTCACATACGTAGAATAATATATTTCCATGTAATAAAGGTCAATATTAATAAGGCCCAACAATAAGGAAGAATAAGTCCAATGTAAGAAGACCTAGTAGAAGCTTCCGCTTCTAGAAGGATCTTCCTCTAGATGGTTCTTTTGATAGACATATTTAGTATAAATAGGAGTCGAGGGTATGAAAACTTTTGTCTTGGATATTATTGTAATAGAGTTTTTCTCTCTTGGAGGTTTCCCCCTCGAAGAGGCAAATGAGCATTGCTCTCAGTAATCAAAGTGCTCTTTCTGGTATTATTCTGGTATCATATTGGTATTATTGTGGTTTTTTTTCTTGTTATTTTGTTGTTCATCTGTCATTTCTAGCTATTTATTTATGTTCTGCATACTTTTTTATATCTAGAATATTACAAGTGGTATCAGAGCACCTTCCTCGGCAAAAAATTGTGGGTAAATTTTTTTTAGGGTAGAGACATATTTTGGCATCTTTAAGCTATAGAGATACATCGTTACGTTCATAAACCCATGGTCAGGGATTCATACATGCAACAAATACAAGTGGTACTTAAGCGCACATCTGTTGGCCACCCTTGTAACCCCTGTTGGTACCCCTTCAAGTGGTAGCGCATCAAATAGCACCTCTATATGGATCGACCTAGATCTCTTGACTCCCTCCATAGATAAACTGATCGACCGCCTGACTTCTATAGTGCCATCGAGAACAACACTCGAAAAGATACTATCTAGTACCTAGGTAGATGGGTAGTACGACTAAGGGTACGGTCTAGCCTCCTTAGTTGGTTCCTTGATATATTTGGCCGAGTAATATTGTTGGACCCCGCACATATATCAGAGAACTATAGCATAGGGAAAACCCTTGTCCGTAGAACCCTTGAATACTCAACCCTTGGGACGTAAACAAAAAATAGAATAGACAAGCTCTATTGCGACGCAACTATGTCTCATGCATTCAAGTTGCAAAATTACTACACATTTCTTTCTGGTAAACATTTGGGCATTTCATCATTGCAGTATAAAGGTGGAACTCAATACTTCCTTCGATCTTATAAAGGTTATCAAGATTTTTTTCCTTCATCACTACTAAACTGCCTTTCGACACTTTGAGTGCTCCACCTTGACTTGCATACTTATATCCACAAGAATCCAAAACCCGTAGTGAAATAAAGTTTAACTTAAGCTCAGGTACATATCTAACATTCATTATTTCTCTAACAATACCATCAAACATCCTGATTCTAATACTTCCAACCCCAACAATTTTACAAGGAATACCATTTCCCATAAACACTACACCCTCATCAATAGATTGGTAAGAAATGAACCAATTTCTATGTGAGAACATGTGGTCGGAGGCACTAGAATCTAACTTCCATTCTTCCTAATATTGTAAACTACTAGAAATGGATAAAACTTCATCATTCATACTTGAAGTTGTCGAAGCCAAATTTTCTTCTTTTGTGGATTTCTCCTCAGATTCTTTTCTTTTCTAGTAGTCTTTCTTCAAATGCCATGTTTTGCCATAGTACCAACGTTTTGTTGTACCCTTTTTGCCTCTTGACTTAGATTGTGAAGAAATTATCTGATTCTTCTCTTTCTCTTTGGGTTGACTTTTGACCAACATCGCCTCTGAAGTTGAGGTTTATTCACTAGATTTTCTCCTCATTTCCTTGGGCAACAAAGCTCCCACAACAAAATCATAATCCAAAACATTTGTTGAGCTAAAGCTAATAGAGATGACTAGATTATCCCGAGACTTAGGAAATGAGCACAATAGTGTAATAGCCTTATCTTCATCTTTGAATTTAACTTCCATACTAGTCAATTGAACTATAATGGTACTAAAGGTGTTTAAATGTTCAACAACTCTCATACCTTCTTTCATTCACAAACTGTTAATTTCTTGTTCAAGAAAATTCTACTCCTCAAGGACTTCGCCATATATAGATTTTCCAACTTTCTCCATAAACCTATTGTTGTATCCTCTCCTACGATATTAAATAGAACTTCATCTGCCAAATATAGACTAATTTGACTGAGTGATTTTTTGTCCAGTTCGTCCCATTCCTCATTCGTCATGCTTGCTGGTTTTTTTGTCCTACCCGCCAACGCTTTTTATAACCCTTATTGCATGAGAAAATCCCGCATTTTCAGCTTCCAGAGCTCAAAATTGTTTTTGCCATTAAAATTTTCCACTTCAAAATATGAACCTTATCCATTTGAAATTTTCCACTTCGAGCTATGAACCTTATCCATTAGCTCAAATCGCCTACACTAATGCATATAAATTGAATCTTGTTTAAAATGTAAAGGTATAATCTGTTTTTTTTTTAAGTAAGAAGTAAAATGTATTAAAAACATTCCAGAGGAAAAAGGGGGATCCCAAGTATAGTGGTAGTCCAGCTATGCTTATTGGACTGCCCCAACAGAGGGGAAACCAGCCCAATCAACAACTTAGTCATCATAAGTTTCATAATGCCTACTAACAGTAAAGTCTAAAACTACATGAACAACAAACAGAGAATGAAAACATTTGACACAACCTCTATAGCCTAGATGCTTGACACGTAACCTGGCCAGGTGCCTTGGAGATCCCCGAGCCAAGGTTCCTCTTCGATAATCCCCGGTCCATGCCCCCATTGCATCTCGACCTTCGCAGTGGTGTCGATGTTCTGGCTGGTTCTCGCGGTGTCCTGCAACTGAGGCTTGGCCACAGTCTCGCTATCATGTTGTTTTCTCCCGAGCTCTTCTGAATCCTGCATCACAACATCCTCGCCATGGGTGTTTGCGTCGGGTTCCTGACTCAAATTTGCGCTCCTCTTGTCCTTTACGATGTCAACTGTATCAACATTTGGACCAGTCTTGGTGGTCCGTCCTTCCTTGTCTGGAGGGACAGCCTCATGCAGAGATGAAAGAAGCTGGAGGAAGAGTGCAATCTTCTCATTGTTGAGCTGTAGCCGAAACTGCAAATCCTCCACCCGCTGGCGAAGACTAAGCCATAGAGGATGGACAACTTATCCTTTAATTGCTTGCCGTGGACTGTATCCGCAGAAGGTTGCTCCTTATGAGCTTGGTTGCGCAAGGAGGAAGGGTTATGGTCTTCTGAGGTTCCCAGAAGAGATGAGAGAGGTGTGAGGGGTGGTGCAGCCAGCGGTAGCGATTGAAGGATGCGCAAGGCCGAGATGAGCGGCCGAGGGATGAGTGCAAGGCTATGGACAGACTCCATCGTCTCTGCCAGGAATCGAAGTGGGGGACTAGTGGGAGGTTGAGCAGAGGGGGGAGCCGAAGGCCGACGAGGTTTCCAGGGAGATCCTCGTCGTGGCCTCCCTCTCGGTCGTGGCTTGTGATTAGGCATGGGAGGTTCGTTGCAGCGGGCAAAGGTCCAGAAGCGAGGGGGAGTCTCCGGGGAGCCGCCAGCACTATCCCGCATCGGCCATGGGCTCGGATGGGAGAGCTCCTCCAGGCACCAGCATGAACAATGAACTAAAACCATCAACGACGCCATAGAAAATGCGTAGGGTGGGAAATGCATTAATGCCCGTTCCATTCGATGAGAGGTGTATTAAAGTCGCGGGAGGGTGGAGGGTGGTGGCACGATCCCATCACATGGCTCCGTGCCCCATTGTCGTGCTCCATCCTCCTCCAATCGCCAGGTGTTCTCCAATAGCACCCCATCCGGGGGAGCATCCACCATTCTAGCTTTGCAAATGCACTGCTGGAGAATGGGGTGATCAGGTTCCATGGATGAGCTGCAGATGAGTTCCGACTCTCTCCGACTGATGCCTATATTGGCTAGTTCATCCGCCACTTGATTTGCCTTTCTTCTGACGTGGCCAGGGATGATGGCCAATTCCGGTCTCAAAGAATCAACGATACTCTGCAGTCCATGCAGGAGTCGCCAGTTGGGCGAGATTCTGTCTGGGCTGGCTCCATTTAGAATTTTCCGCAACAGGTTGATGATGATTTGGGAATCTCCCTCTACGACTAGTTTGGTGAAGTTGTTTTTGATGGCCATCTGCAGTCCCTTAGTAAGACCCCAGAGCTCTGCTGCATTGTTTGTGGAGTGCCCTATGGAACCAGTGCCGATGAGAAGGATGTTCCCACAGTGATTGCGGAAGACTATTCCATAACCTGCTGGTCCTGGATTGCCCTTAGAGGCCCCCTCGAAATTGAGCTTGATGAAGTCCTTAGGGGGGGGGACCAAGAGGTGGGGCTGCTGGGAGGAGGGACTGGTGAAGAAGGAGGATGAGTCTGAAGGGAGGAGGGTGGAGACTAGAGCCGAAGGATGGGGAGTTCGTCTGGGTGAATGTTGAGGTTTACGTCGGCTCGGAGCTGAGGGGGGAGGGATTCCAGGATGTTACAGTAGCACAGATGCCATCGGTGTTGCAATGGGAGGGAGAGGCCTTTGAAGAGTCTGTTGTTCCTCTCTTTCCAGGCCTGCCATAGGATGAAGCCTGGTAGAAGCTGCCATACTCGATTGAGGAAGGGTGAATGGAAAGCTTGGTCCTGCCAGTTAGCTATGGTCTCTAGGATGCTGTCCCTACGGCGGTCGGAAGTACGCATGACCAGCGCCACTTGATCCCAGATCTGGGTAGCATAATGGCAAGAGTTGAGGAGGTGGTTCATTGTTTCTTCTGCCTCGCCACAAAGTAAGCACATTGAAGGCCCCACAAAGCCTCTTCTCGTTAGGTTGTCCCAGGTAAGGATACTGGAATGTGCGATGAGCCAGAGGAAGAGGGTAATTTTAGGCCATTGTTTAAGATCCCAAAGCTTGCTCGAGATTTTCGTGTTAGGGGGGGGGTCTGAAGGAGCCAGAAGCCGGTAAGCTTCTCGCATGTTGAAAGTGCCTTGTGGCCTATGTCCCCACCTCAAAATATCCTCTCCTGCAATTATGGGAATTCTCCATTTCTCCATTTCTTCCTGCAGAGGAACTAGATTTACGTGTGGCTCTAGGTCGAGGTGTTCCCTGTCCACGTGCCACTTGCGCCAAGTATCTTCCTGGGTGGCGGCCTTCCAGTAATCTGCCACTCTTATCAGTCCTACCCGACTGGCTTGAGTACAGATGTTGCGGGCCCATTCCTCCTTGCCCAAGACTGGCCATTGGTGCCAAGAGTCTTGCCAGAACCGGGTGATCTTCCCATTCCTGATTTCCCAGAAAGCGTGCTCAGTGACCAGTTGTTTATTCTGCATGGCTGCTATCTAGATTAAGGAGCCTGGGATATCTTCATTCCATCGGATAAAGTTTTTCTCTGCCACATTTGGAGCATATTTCTTTCTCCAGAGTCGGGCCTAGAGGTCCTTGGGGCTTTTAAGCCAACGCCACCAAATTTTGGCGCTGAGCACCTTGCTCATGATGAAGGGATCCCTAAGTCCTAGACTGTCTTGCTCCTTGGGTCAACAGAGTTTGTCCTAGTTGACCAAAGCCATTTTCTTCCCTGTATTGAGTCCCTTCCAAATGAAGTTTCGTTGAATGCCTTTGATGGTACTGAGCACAAACTTTGGAGCAGCTAGTGCCGAGAAGGAATAAATCGGGAGGGCTTGGAGGACAGCCTTGAGAAGAATGAGACAGCTAGGAAGGTTTAGAGCTCTGTAGGTCCAAGAGGACAGCCGCTTGGAGAAGGAAGACAAGAGGTGCTCCCACGAAGAGTTCCAAAGTGCATTATCTATTAGTGGGATGCCAAGGTATTTGAACGGAAGGGAGCTTCTGTTGAAATCGAGAATGCCAGAGATGTGGTGCTGGATCGGAAGGGGGGTATTGAAGAAAAAGACTTGGGATTGTCCTTGTTGCACTCCAGGCCTGAAGCATCAGAGAAAGTTTGGAGGATATCCAAGAGAGAGTTAGCTTCCCGGACCATAGGGCTGCCCATCAGGAGGGTGTCGTCAACAAATTGACTATGCGAGATAGGCGGGGAGATGCCATGGAGGGGCAGCCCTAACAAATGTCTATTTTCAATCGCTGCATGGATAGATCTACTAAGGCCTTCGGCCAGGATTATGAAAAGGAAGGGGGAGAGGGGATCGCCTTGCCTGATTCCTCTAGAGGGGGAGAAGGGCTGTGAGGGAACGCCATTGACGAGAATAGAGAAGAAAGACGTGGAGGTTAGATTTAGTATCCCTGTTACCCATCTAGAATCAAATTCAAAAGCCAGCAGCATTGCACGCAAGTATTCCCATCTAATCTTGTTGAAGGCTTTAGAGAGGTCCAATTTGAGGAGCATACCTGGGGTTTTGGTCTTCTGCAAGGAGTGGATCACTTCATGAGCCAGGATTACACTGTCTAGGATCTGTCTGCCTTCCACGTAGCCTGATTGCTCCGAGGAAATGATTGTCGGTAAGATGGTTTTGAGTCTCCTGGCTATCACCTTTGTAAGGAGCTTATATATAACGTTGCACAGAGCTATCGGCCTGAACTTCTTGGGGTGATGTGCCTGCCCTTCTTTGGGGACTAAGGTTATGAAGGTTGCATTGAGAGCCTGGAGGATCTGTCCCGATGCTCGGGAGTCTTCCAATATTTCCCAGACTTCTGTTCTAATCATCGCCCAGCAATGATGGAAGAAGTCATTGGTGAAGCCGTCAGGGCTAGGGGCCTTGCATTTCGGAGTCTCCTGAAGAGCTTGGTCCACTTCCTCAATAGTTATTGGTCTGAGAAGGGTAGAATTTTGTTCCTGAGTGACAAGGGATGGTACATGTTGCGTGACCTTGTTGATGGCCTCTCGTCTGTCGACATGGGGTTCAGTGAGGAGGTTTTGAAAATACCCTGTCAGGGTGGCCTCCATGTCCTCATGTGAGTGTGCGACATCCCCTTCATCAGAAATGAGATGGGTGATCTTGTTGGAGTGACGTCTCTGAATGACCGCTCTATGGAAAAATTTGGTGTTGCGCTCCCCTTCCTTGAGCCAATGCACCCACGACTTCTGCTTCCAAAGTATCTCTTCTTGTCTTTTCCTTTCTTCGAGCTGTTGATTTATGCTTATTTCCCAGGCCTTGAGCTCCTTGGTTAACCCCTGCATCCTAATCTGATGCTGAATCCCTTCCATTTGTGCCGATAGTTGTTTTTTAGCATCAAAGATGTTGCCGAATGTATTCTGGTTCCAGAGTTTGAGGGTGTGTTTGAGGTTCTTTAACTTTTGCTGAAATCTATACATTTTGGAACCTCAAGGAATCTCTGCTTCCTTCCACCATGTATAGATGTTTTCTTGGAAATCAGGATGGTCTAGCCAGAAATTCTCAAATCTGAAGGGCTTCTTACCAGGCGTGGCCGAAATGTCCACCCATAATTGTAACGGCCAGTGGTCGGACCCAGGGAAATTGAGTATAGTGGATTCCATTGCCATGCCTTCCAACATAAGCGATTCAGAGACAAGGAATCTGTCTAGCTTGCATGCGATTTGGTGAACTCCCGTTCTTCTATTTGTCCAGGTGTGAAGGCCATTGTTGGTGTCCAAGTCTATTAGGTGAAGATTGTCTATAAGACTGTTGAAATCGCTGAAGTCCCAATCCAAACGTCACGAACCTCCTCTTTTCTCCTCCAGGCTGCGGATGATGTTGAAGTCACCTCCGACGATCCAGTTCTTATATTGTGTGTGACTCGATACATGGCTCAGGGTCCTAAGAAAGGCCTACTTATCCCTTGGGATGGCCGGGCCGTAGACATTGATCAGATGTCCGGGCTTGTTTGAACCTATAAGCCTGTAATCAGCTGTGATGGCCCATTTAGTAGCAGAGAAGTTCTCCAGGAGTACTGCATTGGTGTTCCACAGAATAGTCATCCCTCCAGTTGTTCCTGCGGCATCAATAGACATTGTCGCCCCCTGCTTCCAATAGTAGGGTAGTAGTTTGTCAATGTCTTCTGAACTGCATTTTGTTTCCTGTAGAAATAAGACCTCTGGTTGTTCTGCTATGATTAGATCCCGTAGTCGTTTTTGCTTTCTACGTCCATTGAGACCTCTAATATTCTAGGTGATGACCTTCATGATGACGAGGGGTTGGGGAGGGGAGGGAAGCTGTCCGAAATCAGGTTGATTTGTCCTGAATTAACCATATAGTTCCCTATTTCTTGTATGAGTTTGTTGGTGGATTTTCTGCCCGTCTTTTTCTCGTCTTTCTGGATCTTATTTGGGTTCTTTGATTGACCGCCTTGTATTCCTAGGCCTTTGCTAGCTCACGCTGAGGACCGTGCAGAGAAGTTGAGAAATACCTTGTGGACCTTCCGTAGTTGATCCTTGGGTATGGTATAGAGTTTTTGTTGTCTGTAGGCGTGCTCCAGGTGCTCCAGATCTACCCCAGCTAGGTCTTGTTCTTCTAGCTCCATATCCGCCTCCCCATCCTCTGTCTCCTGTAGGTCTTGTGGGTCTTTAGCCGTATCAGATGGAGTGAGATCCGGTTCCTTGATCTGGGTGGGCCGTTCCATTCCTTGGCTGGTGGATGGGGGGTCAATGCCCGAAGGGTTAACCGCGGGGTGTGCATGGGTGACGAGTTCTCCTTCCTGGTCTTGCAGGATTGCAAACTTGTTACTAGTTGAGGGGTCTTTACTTACCTGAGCCGGTTGCCTCCTTGCTCCTTGACACCTTTTCCCTGCTGGTTGTACGAAGTCGTCCTTGTCCTTGCTGAGTTCTGGGTTCCCTTCTTTTTGTGCATTATTGAGTGGGCATTCCCGGAAGAGGTGTCCATGCTCATGGCACTTTCTCCACCGGAACGGGATGTGCTCGTAGTCGATGGTTTGGGACCAATCCTCATCATGGTACTCCAATGTGATGGATCCTGGAAGTGGCTTGGCAATGTTCAGGTACACACAGATGCACGCATATGAAGTATAGCACCGCTGCTTAGTGGCCTCTGAGGACTTGACGTAAATGCCTATGGTGTTACCGATGCCCGCCAAGACCTCCTCCAACCAGAACTCCTGGGGTAGGGAGTATAGTCTGATCCAGACCGGTGCGTGGGCGAAATCCTCTTTCTCAGGGCTGAACTTCTCGGTCCAGAATCTCAAGAAAAGTCCTGCAGAGTTGTAAAAATACGGCCCCCCATCAAAGACACGATTTTGATCCTCCAGGTTATAGAAGATAATAGTAAAGAACCCCTTGGAGCCCAGCTGTAAGTCGTAATGTCCTCTCGGTTTCCACCAGTACTGTATCCATTTAATCAAATCTCGCTCAGAAGGCCAGAGCCCTAGGAACTTGCCTACCAGGGCGTAATCCCTCATGTACTTCTTATGTTCTTCAATACGCGGTGTGCTAATGATATATTTCGGGGCCTGGGGAGCTTGAGGAATACACTTACCCGGCAGCCAGGGAGTTGATGCGGGGGCTTTCTCTTTCGCTGGATCTATCTCCATTTCACGGTCTTTGAAGGAACCCTCCGTCAAGAGCTGCTCATGCTGATCTGGCGGCGCCTCAAAAGTTGGTTGCTTCGGCCCTTCAAAGAGTGTGCCGTTTGTTGTTACTCGGCTATAGGAGGCGCTCGACGGCGCCCCCTCCTGGCGACCCATGGCCTCACTGGCCAAAAGTCGTGGTTTCCCTGGTCGGATTTGCAGGGAAGGACAAAACCCTAGTTGCAGAGCTTGGAGCTTGTTCCTGAGTCCGTTCTTGCCTCTTTTTTGTAAGGTAAAGGTATAATCTTTAATTCAAAGTGAGACTATCAAATAAGATTCGAGGAATAAAATATTGATTTAAAAAAATTTAAAACAATAAAGGAGTATATACCTTAAGACCCTTTAATCAGCAAAGTAGTCCATCTCTAGAATTATTTATTATAAAATAGAAAGACGATTCCTTAAAAGATATATCTCCACGCATTTTGACCAAGGCAGACCATTATTTCCTCGGAGGACGCTCCCCCAAACCTGATATGGTGTGTTAAGTGGAGGACGGTTCCCCACACTTATGGACAGTGCGGGACGGTTTTTTCACCTTGGACGGGGCACATCTCCCTTTGGACACTTCATAGGCCTTACACCAGGTGCATCTGGATGCGGAAAAAACAATTTCTGAAGGCAGGGAGCGGGGGATGGCCCTCCAAAACATGACGCCCCTCGCAAGGAACTCGACTTCACATGAAAAAAATCGACCAAAGTTTCTTGCATTCACGAGGATCTGCTAAACTCGACTTGGATCACCTGCTGCACCTGTTCTGATACTACTTCTTGTACAATGAAAGCATAGCGATTTAGTGTGGTAAAACCCTATACAAGAAAACATTTTTCTCTTTGCCTCTCAACTTTATATGGATTTATAGCAGTTTTTCATGGTTTATAAAACTGATTACATTAATGTGGATGTCAAAAATGGGTGAATTGTTTCACGGACAACCTAATATAAAGGAGCCACTAAATCTGCTACAATCCACAAAATTATGAGAAATTAATTAGTATATCTCAAAAAAATATTCCCCTTTTCTTTTCAATGCTATATAAGTTATGTGATAATTTAAACATTCTAAATTTTGATCCATTTTTAGTTAAATTTTATCCAAAATAAAACAATAAATTGTTGGATCTTCAAATTTTCTCAAAAAAAATTGTCCCAATTTATTTTTCACATACATTACATTTCATTTCATAAATTACAATTCATTTCATAACGGATATCCTATTTTAAGAAAATAAAAATAAAATTTCAAATATTACGAGAGTGAAATTTTAAATAAACCCATTATGCCGCAATGGTGGTTTTCCTTATTTTCATAAATGATGATTTAGACTTCGCAATTACCTGCATTCAAAAAATTGATTAACCTTAATGACTAACCCATTTGAATATGGTCAAACCATAAAAGAAAAATAATAACTTTATTTTTAGAAGGTGTTAATATAATCTCAATGTGACCTTCCATCTTTTTCAACAAAATAATTTTAGAAGAAAGTTAAGTTAATTGAGTTGTTTAACTATTCTAGGTTTTAGTTTTTTTTGGCATGATTACATAAATTTATATGAAATCATAGTTTTTGTTGTTGTTTAAATAGTATTTTTAATATAGAAATGGAAATTCTAGGTTAGACATAATTGACTACTCAAATATACAGAGTCAATCATTTCTTACCATATTTTTAGCAAATATACTATAACCATAATTAATAAAAAAACTAATCGAGTCTGAAATTCTCTCAATTTGACTATACAAATTTATTCAATAGAAAAAATGAATAAAAATGGATCAATTTTATCATACAATTTTTTTCAATAAAAAAATAACAGAAAAAATAAATACACAATAACTATGAAAACAAGAACTCTAGTCTTCCATTTTGATTATTGACAAAGCGTAAGGTTGTCCAACATGTCAGAGTTTTTAGGAAATGAGAGAGAATTTGAGGCAACCATTTGCAATAGAAAAGGAAACCAATAAGGTGCTATGTGGAATTGATATAGTAGTTGATACGGAAGGCAAGGGCATTGAGGAACTGAGGGATATTTGGACAAGCAACTACAATATAATTTGCAGTCATTGGTCAAGGTGATAAAATTGGAATGAGTCGTGTGTATTAGAACTAGTTATCTAGTATGTTTACCAATGTCTATCAAAACTAGACTCCTTTAGTCTCCACTCGCCTCTTTTAATTTCACCTTTCATGCTCACTTATTTCATTAATTAACACCAAAACCCTTTAACACAATACTTAAATTACTTGGTAAGTTGATACAATGTTAGATCTTGTTGTATAATGAATTTACTTGGCAAATGGGTACGATGTTAAATATTGTTGTGTAATTCTTGTTAAAAAAACTATGTACTTAAGTGAATACTTGAATTACTTAATTAACACCAAAACCCTTTAAGTGATTACTTGAATTACTTGGTAAGTGGGTACAGTGTTAAATCTTGTTATATAATTACTTGGTAAGTGGGTACAATATTAAATCTTGTTGTATAATTACTTGGTAAGTGGGTACAGTGTTAAATCTTGTTGTATAATGCTTATTAAAAAACTATGAATTTCCTTTAAGTGATTGGTACAATATTAAATGTTATTTCATAATGCTTATTAAAAATCTAAAAAGTATGAACTTTTAATTGAATTACTTGTTAAGTTGGTATAGTGTTAATTTTTTTTTTATAATGTTTATTGAAAAACTATGAACTTTTAATTGAATTACATGAGGTTACATTTTTTTTATAATGTTTATTGAAAAAATATGAACTTTTAATTGAATTACATGAAGTTACAGTGTTAAATCTGAATGTATAATGCTTATTAAAAAACTATGAATTCTTCCTAAAAAACTATAAATTTTTATAATGCTTATTAAGGAAGTAGTAAAACCAAAACCCTTTAACTATGCCCCTTTATTCCTTGAATTACATGATAAGATGGTCCAATGTTAGATCTTGGTGTATAATGCTTATTGAGGAAGTATTAAAGAAGTAAGAACTATGTTAATGCTTATTAAAAAAGTATGAACTATGTTAGATGATAAATTAAACCTTGAACTTTTAATTGAATTACTTGGTAAGTTGGTACGGTGTTAAATCTTGTTGTATAATGCTTATTGAAAAACTATGAACTTTTAATTAATTAACACCAAAACCTATTAATTAACATCAAAACTCATTAATTAACACTAAAACCGTTTAATTGATGCCAACTTAATTCCTTGAATTACTTGGTAAAATGGTACAATGTTAAATCATGTTAAGTTGGTACAATGTTAGATCTTGTTGTATAATGCTTATTAAAGAAGTATGAACTATTTTAGATGATAATGAAGCCTTAGAACTATGTTTGATCATAAATGTAATCTTAAACTAGGCTATTACTCTATGTTTGGACTCAAAGTTTGGATTAGAGTAATTACTCTAAGTTTGGATTGATGTATAATGCGTATTAAAGAAGTATGAACTATGTTAGATGATAAATGAAACCTTAGAACTATGATTGATCATAAATGTAATCTTAAGCTAGGCTATTACTCAACACTCTAAGTTTGGGTTAGAGAATTACCAATTATGTTTGATCATAAATATAACCTTAAACTGGCTATTACTCAATACACTAAGTTTGGATTAGAGTAATTACTCTACATTTGGATTATAGACTAAAATGAAGAAAGTAAAATCTGTGTGTACAAACAAATCATTTTCACATTAACGATGGATTTTCTTAAATCTTCACATTAAAGTACAAACAAATCATTTTCACATTAAGGACGGATTTTCTTAAATCTTCACATTAAAGACTCTAGAGTTGGAATTGGAAGCATATCCATTGATTTTCTTATAACTTTTGTATAGCCCTCCTCTTATCAACTTTCAGTTGCTATTCCTACGAACGAATATTCAAAGGATGAAGCATTTGAGAGTTCCTGAACCTTTTTTATTCGAGAGGAAAATACTGAAACATAAGGAGACACTACAACAACCGTTAGATCGGTCGTGGGAACAAAACTGAGCCATGAGATCGAGTTGAGATAAGATGAGGAGTGTGCGGGAGGAGATTAGATCTGAGTCTTCGGATCAAGGTGCGAAGGACCAACATCCATCAAATGTGGAGGAGTTATGCAAGGTATAACCCTTAAAGAAATTCGACGTCAGAGCACTTCAAAGGTTTAAGGAGTGTGAGGGAGTCGGGATAGACGAAGTCCCGAAGGCAGAATAAATATGGATTGTTGGATCCAGGGAGGACACATGGAGCAATCTCGTGGGTTGGACGATAGAGCATTTCGGGAGTTTGGAGAAGTGTTGGGTGCCAATAGTCCTGAAGTCCAAAGGATTAGCTCCTTTTAGGTTAAATCCTGGGTCATAGCCCGAGGTCATCTACAGAAAGGGGCTTAGCAGGAGCCTACAGGTTTCATAGAACCTACACCTTAGGAAGAAAGGGACCTGTGTAATATTGTTTGGAGAGATCTGAGAGTTGTTAGATCTGTGCATCTCCAGAAGGTTCTCCCCTTCGGCACTTCACATGTATTGTGAATTGAATACGTGGAAGGATCTGAAGCCTGGAGTCCCGAAGTAATTATGGGTCGTTGATTTTAGATCAACGAGGAGTATTCTCCTATTCGTCCATTCTCCTATTCAGAGGATTTGAGGAATCAATGGATTGAAATTCCTAGAGCCTAGATCTCCCGAAGCAATGCTTCTTGGGCTAACACCTAGTTCTCATCCCTTTGGTCATATGAGGACGTAACCTGGAAATTATTTTCATCAAAAAGAAATAATCCTTGCCTCGTGAGTAAACTCAGATAGCTCAAGTACACCATAAAGAGGGGATACACTCGATAAATAAATCAGCTCGGAGTTCTGACTCTGTAGATGTCATTCTCGGATAGTCGGATCCAGTTAGATCGAAGCTAAAGAAGTGGTCTGGCCCATGTTCTTCGGCCCGAAGTCACGCAGAGGATTTCGAGGACCTGGTTTTATGTGAATTAAAAAGGAAGAGGCCATGTTTTCTTGCATATATCAGAGGTATTTTTCATCCTTGAGAAAAAAACACGAACAATACTACCCATTTTTTTTTTCTGTTCTAATTTTTTTTACAAAAATGGTCACCTCTAACCATTTAGGACCAACACAAGGGCCAATTCTTCATGGAAATAACTATGAATTTTGGTCTCTCGGAATGAAATCCTTCTTACAAGAACAAGAGTGTTGGGATCTAGTGGATCTTGGCTATGTGGAAGAAGATCTAACAAACCTAGTTTCCATTAACAATCAAGAGAGAGCTGATCAAGAAGAACAAAGGAAAAGAGAGACTAACACAAAGTTCTAGATTCAGAACTCAGTGGGTGACTCGATTTTCTAAAAAATCATAGGTGTTTTTACCTCTAAACAGGCCTGGGACATCCTACAAACAACTTACCAAGGAAATGATAGTGTCAAAACAGTCAAGTTGCAGACCTTGAGGATGCATTTTGAGACTTTAAATATGACAGAATCTGAAAACATTGATCAAGTTATGAATAGAGTCATGGGAATTGTAAACAAGATCAAGTTGACTGGTGAAGACATCCCTGATCAAATGATTGTTGATAAAGTCCTCAAAAGTCTTCCAAACAAATTAAAAATGGTCATTACATCCATCCTTGATTCCAAGGATCTGTCAAATTTTTCAACAGATGAACTAATGGGCTCTCTATTGACACATGAGACAAGACTACATCTAGAAGATGAGTCAATAACCCATGCCTTCAAGACCCAATTTTGTTTCAGAGGAGGAAGAGACAAAGGAAGAGGCAAAGGTCACAGAGGAAGAGGGAGAAGTCCAAGCAATCATCACTCAGGTGAAGGTCACACACATCAAAACTAGAATCAGAATTTCCAGCCTCAACGAGGCTGAGGGAGGAGATCAAACGACAAGGAAAGCATACAATGCTATTACTGCAAAAGGTATGGGCACTATGAATCTGAATGTTGGAATAAGTAATCCAATCAAAACTCAGGCAGAGCAAATGTCTCAAATCATGAAGGAGACACCTCAAATCAGATTTTTCTCTCATGTCACAAAACTGAAGAACAACACAAGGACCTATGGTTGTTGGACAATGGATGCAGCAATCACATGACAGGTAACAAAGATTTACTTTCATGCATTGATTCTTCTATTTCATCTGATATTACACTTAGATATGACTCTTTAGTCAAATTTCAAGGAAAATAAACTATATATATTCTCACTAATCAAGATGTAAAGAAAGACAAATGATGTCTACAATGTTCCAGATCTAAAACATAATCTGTTAAGTGTAGAAAAATTAGTTTAAAATGGTTATAAGGTACTTTTTGAAGGAGCATCATGTAGGATATATGACAAAAATCCCAATAGAAAATTGATTTCTGAAATCCACATGACTAGGAATAGAATGTTTCCCCTGACCCTTAGAACTGCAAATCTGATCCAATATTATGCACAAAGTGCATCCACCCCCAATGAAAATATGATTTGGCATGCACTATTTGGACATCTACCCTTTCAGAGTCTATGCCTTCTACAAAATCACTCCATGGTCAAAGGTCTACCTATCTTCAAAGGGAAAGGTACCCCATGTGAGTCTTGCATTCTTGGAAAACACAAGAGAAATAGCTTTCCCCAGTCCTCCACTCAAGCCAAACAACACTTGGAGATGGTTCACCAGGGATGATTTTAAGGATGGAAATTTATTTTAAAATGTAGAATTCTTGGCGAATATTACTAATCCTTCATATGCCAACTATAAATGTTTGGCGATATTTTTTGTAAAAATATTAAAATTTCTAGGGATTTTATATAGTTTTTATAAAATTTTGGCGATTTTTAAGGTAAAATAATTTTATCCTATAGAATTTGGGCGAATCATTTTTAAAATAGCGAATCTCTTTTTGGGAAAATCCATGGAAAAATAGCCCATGAGCGAAATTTAGCCCCTAAAATCATCCCCGTGGTTCACACTGACCTATGTGGACCAATGAAAACAGAGTCAATAGGTGGTAGTGCTTATTTCCTAACATTTATTGATGACTTTAGTAGGAAAATATGGATCTATTTCATCAAATACAAGTCTGAAACCTTTGCAAAGTTGAAGGATTTCAAGGCTGAAGCTAAAAAACAGAGTGGGAAATATGTGAATATTCTCAGGTCATATGGAGGAGGAGAATACTATTAAACAGAATTTGCAAATTT
Source organism: Picea engelmannii (assembly GCA_009831015.1). NCBI lineage: Eukaryota > Viridiplantae > Streptophyta > Pinopsida > Pinales > Pinaceae > Picea > Picea engelmannii. The sequence goes on along the minus strand of ML778646.1, from coordinate 503,481 downwards.
CTGCAAATCGTAAGGCATAATCATGCAAACCACAACTAGGTATATTCCACAACAAAATGGAGTGGATGAGAGGAAAAATCAGACTATAATGAACATGGCAAGAAGCTGTCTCAGAGAGAAATGTCTCTCAAATATACTATGAGATGAAGCAATAGAATGGTCAATTTACCTCATGAATAGATCCCCAACCTCTAGTGTCAAGATGAAGGTCCCTCAAGAAGCATGGAGTGGGACAAAACTGAATGTTTCTCATCTTAGGACATTTGAATGCATTGCATTCACTCACATACCTTCCGAATTAAGGAAGACACTTGATGATAGAAGTGAGAAATTTATGCATTTTTGTTGGTTACAATGAGACATCCAAATCTTGCAGACTCTACAATCCGATTTCAAATAAACTAATTCTCAGCATAGATATCAAATTTGTTGAAAATCAGTTTTGGAGTGAGTCTGAAAATCGCCCTATGGACAGTCAAAATCCATTACTGTTGCTTCCTAAAAACACAACAAATTTAGGACATCAAACACATCATCATGTCCTTCCAAGGTTGCAGGTAAAAGGACATCCTGAAATATCTCAGGACAACTCTTCTTCAAGAAAAAAATCATCCTATGAACCTCAAAATCAAATAACTGGAAGCTTGAGAGAAATCCATCAGCAGTTGGATGATATGAATCATCACAATATTTTTGCATCAATGTTATGTCAACCTACATATTTTAAAGAGGCAACGAAAGAGACACATTGGGTTCAAGCCATGAACCAAGAGATTGACTCCATTAAGAAGAAAAAGACATGGGATCTTGTTGATTTACCTAGACATAAGACAAGTATTGGTGTTAAGTGGGTTTACAAAACTAAACAGAATGAAAAGGGACAGATTGAAAAACACAAAGAAAGACTTGTTTCCAAAGGATTCTCACAACAGCTAGGCATTGATTATGGTGAAAATTTTTCTCTAGTAGCAAGGTTGGACACTGTAAGGACTTTTTTATCCATAGCAGCTCAACACAAATGGCAGGTATGCCAGATGGATGTCAAGTCATATTTCCTGAATGGTGTCTTAGAAGAAGAGGTCTATGTGGATCAACCACCTAGATTTGAAGTTAAAGAACAACCAACCAAAGTGTATCGGTTGAAGAAAGCATTGTATGGATTAAAGAAAGCTCCAAGATCTTGGTACAACATAATTGACACTTACCTGATCAAGAGTGGTTTTAGAAGAAGCCAAAATGAGCCAACTCTATACACCAAAATAGATCAACAAGGTAAAATTTTGATTGTATGTTTATATGTTGATGACATGATATATACTGGAAATCTTGAGTTAACCAGTTTTAAACATGCCATGAAATCTGAGTTTGAGATGATAGATCTTGGCATAATGAAATATTTTTTGGAGATTGAGGTTGACCAATCACCCAAAGGGTTTTTTGTCTGTCAGAAAAAGTATACAACAAACATTCTAAAAGTATTTGACATGGAAGACTGCAATCCAACAGAAACCCCCATACTCCTAGGCACAAAATTGAGCAAGCAAGATGAAGGCCCTGTGGTGGATTCTACCTGGTACAAAATTTTATTAGGCAGTTTGTTGTATCTTACAACAACTAAGCTTGATATTATGTATGCAACCAACTTTGTTTCCAGGTTCATGGAATTTCCTAAAGATTTTCACTGGAAGATGGAAAAAAGGATTTTGAGATATGTTGTTGGCACTCTCAATTTTGGTTTATGGTACACTCAGTCTGAAGATAATCATCTTTCTGGTTACACTAACAGTGATTTTTCACACAACCTAGATGACAAAAAAAACACCTGAGGGTATGCTTTTCACCTGGGCACAAATATGATTTCTTGGGAATCAAAGAAGCATCCCATTGTCTCAATATCTTCTGTAGAGGCATAGTGTGTTGCTGCTATCTCAACTTCCTGTGAAGCTGTGTGGCTGCGAAGACTATTGAATGACATGTCACATACAGAAAATGAGCCAACTCCTATCTTCTGTGACAATACTTTAGCAATTGCTTTATCTAAACACCATGTTTTTCATAAGAAAAGAAAGCACATTCATAGTCGCATTCACTTCATACACAAGCTAGTCAATAATAGTCAAATCACTCTTCAATTTTATTGCTCACTAGATGAGCTCGGAAACATCTTTACAAATCCATTAAGAAAAACCATTTTTTATTTCCAGAAACAACACTTGGGTAGTGATGATGCTTGTAACTCTTTAGTTTAAGAGAGAGTGTTAGTTATAAATGTAACCTCAATAGAGTATAGAGTATGAATGTACACTCCCAGCTGTTCTTACCAGTTGTACTAGTCGTTAGATCTTTTTGATCTTCTTGTTTTGTTTTCCCTTTATAGATTTTGACTATCATCTAATACATGCGCCCTCCGCATATTCTTGTTCCCATTCTGTCTACTCTGTTTCTTGTTTCTTTCTTAGCTTATTGCTTTTTCAATCTTTAAACTCAAAAAAAATTTCTTCATCCCGTCAATTTCCAGGCTTCCTTCCTCCCCATCTCCTCCTGAGTGCGTCCCCACCGTGTTATATCCCGTCAAATTCCAGGCCTGCTCCCTCTCCACCTCCTCAGTGCGTCCCCATTCCAGGCCTGCTCCCTCCCCACCTCCTCAGTGCATCCCCATTGCCTTCCCACTCAAGGAGAAATCCAAAATCAAACACCCTCTCAACCAAAATCCATTCTCTCCTAGTTCTGATTCACCATCAATGGCCAACAAAAGACTTTAAATCCATTATCTCCTGGTTCTGATTCTCCCTCTAGTGGCATACTTGTGTAGTCAAGGCTGCTTTGAAGTCATTGTCACAGTTCTCATGCATGGTTTCTTTGAAGTCAGTCTCACATGTCATGTGCACAACTCGTGGCTGCTTCGAAGTCGGTACCGAAGTATTCATCCTTTGCACTGAATTGGTACTTTGTGCTGTCTTGTTTCTCTCCAATATCTTCACATCTTTACAGGTTCAGCATTCTGGGACCGATCCTTGCTTGTGATAAATTGTGAAGTAAAGAGAAATGCAGAGAGAAAAGAATAGAACAGTATATTGGAATGTATGAAAAAGAGATTGTTAGTAGATTCAATGCAATGGGAAATGGTTGAGCTAAATAGGATCAAGCAAGACAAAAATAGAAAGTACAGCTGTCCAGTACAACTGGTAGTGTACAGTCAGACTGTTGAGGTTACATTATGTTTAACACTCCCTCTTAAACTCAACAATTACAATCATCAACACTGATTATGCCTAAGTGCTATCTCTGAAAATCAAAAACTGACTTCCCTAGTGGCTTTGTAAAGATATCAACAAGATGATCTCGAGAACCACAAAATTGTAGTGAGATATTACCATTATTGACTAGCTCGCATATGAAATGAAACCGAGTGTCAATGTGTTTACTTTTCTTGTGAAACACATGGTTCTTGGATAAAGCAATTGTTGATGTATTATCAAAGAAAATAGGAGTTGGATCCTTTTCTGTTTGTGACATATCTTTCAATATTCGTCTTAGCCACACAACTTGAAAAGATGCTGAGGTAGCAGCTACATACTCTGCCTCTGCAGAAGATATTGATACAATTGGCTTCTTCTTTGATGCCCATGAAATCAAGTTCGTGCCCAGTTGAAAAACATGTCCAGATGTGCTTTTCCTGTCATCTAGGCTGCCTGAAAAATCATTGTCTGTGTAACTAGAAAGTTGATTACTATCAGATTTAGTGTACCATAAGCCAAAATTGAGAGTTCCTGCAACATATCTCAAAATTCGTTTCACCATTCTCCAGTGCGAATCTTTGGGTGATTCCATGAATCTAGAAACAAGGCTGGCTGCATACATAATGTCAGGCCTAGTTGCTGTAAGATACAACAAACTGCCTACTAAACTTTTGTACAGGGTAGAGTCCACAGTAGGACCTTCATCTTTCTTGCTCAATTTTGTGCCTAGTGGTATGGGGGTTTCTGCTGGATTGCATCCTTCCATGCGAAATCTGTTGATGATGTCTGCTGCATACTTTTGCTGATAGACAAAAATGCCTTTGGATGATTGATTAACCTCAATCCCTAAAAAATATTTCATTATGCCAAGATCTGTCATCTCAAACTCAGATTGCATGGCATGTTTGAAATTTGTTAACTGAAGATTTCCTTTGTAGATCATGTCATCAACATATAAACATACAATTAGAATTTTACCGTGCTGATATGTTTTGGTGTAAAGAGTTGGTTCATTTTGACTTCTGCTGAAACCACTTTTGATCAGATAAGTGTCAATTCTTCTGTACCAAGCTCTTGGATCTTGCTTTAAGCCATACAAGGCTTTCTTTAACCGATATACTTTGGCTGGCTGCTCTTGGAATTCAAATCCAGGTGGTTGATTGACATAAACTTCTTCTTCTGAGAAACCATTCAAGAATGCTGACTTGACATCCATCTGGTATACTTGCCATTTGTGTTGTGCTGCTATGGCCAATAGAGTCCTTATAGTGTCTAATCTTGCTACTGGAGCAAAAGTTTCACCATAATCAGTACCTGGTTGTTGTGAGAATCCTTTGGCAACAAGTCTTGCCTTGTGTTGTTCAATCTGCCCTTTTTCATTGAGTTTAGTTTTGTAAACCCACTTGACACCAATACTCTTCTTGTGACTTGGAAAATCAACAAGATCCCATGTCTTGTTCTTCTCAATGGAGTCAATTTCTTGGTTCATGGCTTGAACCCAATGTGGCTCCTTAGCTGCTTCCTTAAAGGATGTAGGTTGACATGACATTAAAGAAAAAAGGTTGTGTTTCTCAAAGTCATCCAACTGCTGATGGATTTCTCTCAAACTTCGAGTTCTCTGATTCTATGGTTCAGAGAATGATTCTCTGCTGGGAGTTGAGTTATCCTGAGAATTTTCAGGTTTTTTGTACCTGCAATCTTGGAAGAATAGTTTGAGGTACTTGTTGTTCTGAATTTTCTGTGTTTTCAAAACTTGGCAACAATGGATTTTGACTGTCCATTTGCTGATTTTCTGAATCATTCCAGAATTGATTTTCCAGAAATTTTACATCTCTGCTGAGAATTAGTTTCTTGGTGATTGGATTGTAAAGCCTGTAAGCTTTAGATGTTTCACTATAGCCAGTGAAAATACATTTCTCACTTTT
>ML778646.1:461324-498267 GCA_009831015.1 Picea engelmannii | reverse complement strand
TTCTGCCTTGAATTCTTTGAATTTTGCAAAAGTTTCAGACTTGTGTCTGAGAAAATAGATCCATATTTTTCTGCTGAAATCATCAATAAACGTTAGAAAGTAAAAACTACCACCTATTGAATCTGTTTGCATTGGTCCACATAAGTCAGTGTGAACAAGTTCAATATTTTGTTTGGCTTGATTTGATGACTGTGGAAAACTAGTTCTCTTATGTTTTCCAAGTATGCAAGACTCACATGGGGGAATTTGCTCTTTAAATATAGGAAGACCTTTGACCATGGAGTTTTTGTGAAGAAGGCTTAGACTCTGAAATGGTAGATGTCCAAATCTTGTATGCCAAACCATTGTTTCATTTAGGGTTGATGCACTTTGTGCATATGGTTGACTCAGGTTTGCAGTTCTGAGGGTAAGGGGAAACATCCTATTGGGAGTCATATGGATTTCAGAAATCAATTTTCTTCTTGGGATTTTGTCATATATCTTACAAGATGTTCCCTCAAAAAGTACCTTATAGCCATGTTCAATGAGCTATCCTACACTTAGAAAATTATGTTTTAAATCTTGAACATGATAGACATTGTATATGTCTTTCTTTACATTCTATTTAGTAAGAATAGGAACAATTCCTTTTCCTTGAACTTTGACTAAATAATCATTTCCAAGTGTAATATCAGATGAGATTGAAGAATCAATGCATGAAAGTAATTCTTTGTTACCTGTCATGTGATTGTTGCATCCACTGTCCAGCAACCAGAGATCTTTAGGTTGTTGTTCAGTCTTGTGGCATGAGAGAAACATACCTCTTCAGGTGTCTCCCATATGATTTGACACATGTGCTTTGCCTGAGAGCTGATCTGCTTGCTTCTTCCTGCATTCAGATTCATTGTTCCCATACTTTTTGCAGTAATAGCATTGTATGCTTGTTTTGTCATTTGATCTTCTCCCTCTGCCTCTTTGAGGCTGGAAATTCTGATGTTGATGTTGTTGCTGATGTCTTTGACCTTGGAAATTTTGATTCAGATACTGTTGTCTGTTACCTCCACTGGAGTGAGGGTAACTTTGATTGCTCTCTCTTCCTTGGTGACCTCTACTTTTTCCTTTGCCTCTCCCTCTACTGAAGGAGAATTGAGTTTTGAAAGCATTGGAGATTGACTCATCTGTAAGATGCAGTCTGGTCTCATGTGTCACTAGAGAACCAATTAATTCATTTGTTGAAAATCTTGACAGATCCTTGGATTCAAGGATTGTTGTTACAACCATTTCAAATTTCTTGGATAGACTTCTGAGAATTTTCTCAACAATTCGTTGATCAGTGATGGTTTCACAAATCAGTCTGATCTGGTTGACAATTCCCATGACTCTGGTCATGAACTGATCCACATTTTCGGACTCTGTCATCTTTAGAGTCTCGAATTGCATCCACAAGGTCTGCAGTTTAACTGTTTTGACCCTGTCATTTCCTTGGTAGGAAGATTTAAGGATGTCCCGGACCTGTTTTGAAGTACCAGCGCCTGTGATTTTCGAGAATTTCACTTTTTTTTCTTTGGTCCTTAGAGTTGCCTGAGCAATTCGCTGCGGATTATTCATGGCAGAAAGGGCGGCTGGATCTGGTTCCACATATCCAAGATCCACCGGTTCCAAACACTCTTTTTCTTGCAAGAACGACCTCATTCGTAGAGACCAAAACTCGTAATTCTTTCCCAGAAGAATCGGACCCCGAGTTGGTCCTAATTTGCTAGATGATGCCATAAAAAAAATTTGAAGAAAAAGTAGAGGGAAATTTCGTATTTACCTCCGATCGTCGATTTGCCGATGGCCGAAGGGAGCTTATCGGGCTTGAATTGGCCCTTAGTCTGCTTGCAATGTGACCACGTGCCTTACTGTTAAAGCGCTACGGGCTTTTCCGGCTCTTTGTCTTTCAAATCGCTGAAATGCGAAAAATTGCCTTTGGACAATTCAACAGTCCAGATATGCTGATGATCGGATGGTCCAGATCTTATCGAGATATCGCAAATCAGGATTTCGCGAGTTTTGATGACGAGTTCTTCTGACTCCTCGATTTCCCGATCTCCGATTTACCGATGGCGCTTTCCTTTCAGGAAATTTCACGATTGCTTTGATCGCCTCCACGCGTCCTAACAGATGGACGGTCCTGATTTCTCCTCGCGAATTCGTGATTTGATATGTTCCGGACTTCTTGTCTCCAGGATCCGTGATTTTCCGAATCCCGTAAAGCCGATGGACTCTCTTATCGGGATTTTTTTTTCCGAAAGCCTCGATCTCTGCATCGCGTCCTCAACAGATGGACGACTCAAGTCTACTTCGGGGATTTCTCCGTAGAGATTCCCGATCCCTCGTTTTGATGAGATGACGTCAGCTGGGCCCCACAACGGAGCTTTCTTCCTGTCGGGATTTTGGACTTCGGAGTTCTAAAGTGCTCGTGTTTGTTGTCCTCAGGATTCGCGAAACGCCGAATCCCGATGTGCTGATGGGCTCTCACGATATCGCCCACGTGTCTCCTCAAAATGGATGGCTTCGATCGTTTACGGGGTTTTCACCATAAAGAAACCCGATCACTTATTCTCGGGATTCGCGATTTGCCGAATCCCGATGCGCTGATGGCCCTTTCCTTTTTGGGGCTTTTCCCGAGTCCTCGGATTTATGCCACGCATCCTTGAAAGATGGACGGTCCTGATTCAACCTCGGGATATCGTGACTTGCGATGCTTCGTTGACACAACTTCTTTGTCAACTTGAAACCTCGAATGCCGAAACGTCGACGGTTTCCTCGATGGCCACCATGTGTCCAGTCAAATGGACGGCTGAAATCTGATCGCTATTTCGGGAATCATGATTTCACGAGTTTCAAACTCTTGTTGCGATGGTCTTTCAAAACCGCAAACTCCGAAATGTCGATTTGATAGCACACAAGTCTTCTCGGGATTTCGTGATATCGTGTATCAGAGTTTTTGGAGAGCAGTCTCCTTTGCTCGTCCAACTCCCGATTCCTGATTTTGCGATGAGATAAGATCGACGGCTCACGATCTTTCTCGATCCAACGGTCCAGAATGGACGGTTTAGATGATGTCGCGACTTCACAAGTCAAGAATTTCTCCTTGGCGCTCCAGAGGACTAAAGCTCGTGCACCTTCTCGTTGATCCAACGATTGTCGATCCTCTGCGCAAGATTTAACTGCTTGAAATTCTTTCGCCTTTTCCGTGCTCTCTTCGTCCCTTCTGAACTGGTTTCCCGCTCTCGATGCGTTCGCAGGACGAATCTTACATCTTTAATGGCGGTTCTTTTCCCCTGAGACGTGTTCTTTACTCCTGTGGAAGAAAGATTCGTGAATCTTTCAAAGATTTGAAATAATTTCACGAGTTCTTCATTCTCTGCTACAATCTTTGACAGATTTGAGCGATTTCCAAAAATCTTTAAACGATTGTGCCATCTGCAGCAATCTTTAACAATTTTGAATGAATCCTTCGAGTTCTTTAAATGTTCTTCCGTTCTACATCTCTTCTTCGTCAATCTTTGACGATTCTTGAGAAACGTTCAAGAATCTTTAAAGTTTCTTCTTCTGCGTTCTCTTCGTCCTGGATCTTTCAAGCGTTGTACGCTCTGCTTCCTCCGCAAGCTTCTTACGGTGATCTTTTGAGAGTATTATAGACAACTCTCCAAGCTTTGTGAAAAGTCTTTGTCGCGTTCTCTCAAGATCCGTGAGGCTCTGCACTGTGAGGATCGTGTTGCTCTCGAGCCTGTGTGAAGAGGCTTACTGCTGTAGCTCTGATACCATGATAAATTGTGAAGTAAAGAGAAATGCAGAGAGAAAAGAATAGAACAGTATATTGGAATGTATGAAAAAGAGATTGTTAGTAGATTCAATGCAATGGGAAATGGTTGAGCTAAATAGGCTCAAGCAAGACAAAAATAGAAAGTACAGCTGTCCAGTACAACTGAGGTTACATTATGTTTAACAGCTTGCACAATTTTACTTTTTCTGCAACAAGAGTACATCACTATACAGGTATGGATCTATTTAAATGTTTTATCAGATTACCTGGGCGAACATGAATTAGATAGAATTCTACTTCATGTAAAAGCAAATTTCGTTAATTTTGGTTAACAGTTTTGGAAAATAAGAAGAGTTTTGAAGCCCGAACTCTATGATTTTCCTTTTGTAATTCAAAAAATGGTTAACACAACACCTGCCCCAACCAAACCCTTTATATTAAACTCCTGGCTAGGCCACGTAGCTGAGGTAGAGCCTTGTACTTTGTCAATTCATGGGGCAACCATCTTTCCATAGCCAATTTCTTATTCTGGAAGCATGTCGAGCCATAGCCGATTTTCTTAATATGTAAGATCACTGTCAAGATGCTTATCTTCGCGTCCTTTTTCCAGCAGAAGTTATTTAGATACTTTGACTACATAATTCTAAATTGGCGTTGACATACACAACTCCTGATTTTTTTTATTCTGGTGGAAATGAAAGAAGCCAATGGAAAATACTGAATGGAATAAGTTCGACACATATCTTTATCAAGGAAATTACAGAAGCTAGATTTTGAATCGAAATACAGAATACGACTACTACAAGATAATAGCAATAGAGGGTTTGGGTGATATGGGGAGTTTAACCAAACTATTTTGTTGACAAAAATTTGTACAATATCTAATGGCTTGTATTGTTTTCAAAAATATAACTAGCACAGTCACATAATTACATAATTGTGGCTGATAAAAGTCTAAAAACATATTTAATTTACTAAACAAAATTTTAGCATAAATTTTAATTAGAGTTTATAAATAAAATCTAATATAATATTTAATTTATTAAACTTAATTTTATCACAAATTGTTCATTGTAGCTGTGCTAAGACGGGCGATTTCATTTGAAAACCAAATTTCATTAGATTGTATAAAAAATGTATAAAAAAAAAAGACACATCGATGTAATTGCATAAAAACAAGAAACCCATCAAGAATATTGCATCAAAAACGAGAAACACATCAAGAATATTGCATCCATTTTTTTCAAAAAGTACAAAATATTAGATTTCGGTTTAGGATTACTAACTCACCTCCATTACCGAATCTGTCATCCATTCTTGAACCTTCTCAAAGGTAACCAGCGGACATGTTTTCATTTCGTCAGCACAGCGTAGTTCATTCCACTGTTTTCCTTATTCCCTGCTTGAAATCTGGTTGCATTGCTCCTTAAGATTTGAACTCTGGTTGCATTGCTCCTTAAGACATGGTGTTTGGCATTTGAAATGCTATTCTTACAAGAAATTGGATAGATGGGCACGCTCTGTTTTCCATGAAAAAACAATCTCAGAAGCTTCACAGATTGTGGCTAAACATTGCTCGCACTGTTTAGTGAGCGTGGGACAATATTGCAAAGTTAACAACGATCTTGTGGCAATCGGAATGTGTACGCACTACATGTAAAACGTGTAACTGAACCACGTGTTTTACAAGAACTAGACCTGCAGCGCATTCATGTACATGTATCGACTAAATGTTTAAGTTCAACTAATTTTAACTCTTATAAATTTAACTAATTCAAAACAAAGGGTATTGAAGATATCTGAAAATGCTCGAGTGAAACTAATTTTAAGTCACAAATTTAACTAATTCAAAACAAAGGTTATTGAAGAGATCCAACATATACTTTCTAAGTAACAATTTAAAACTAAAGCAACAAGCAACACAAGGGAACCCTTTAAAAGTAAAACAACAAATCGTAGTTAACTACAAACTTCACTTCTCGATTGATGTCAAAAGCATAGCAGTCTAACAGAGAGTTAGCCTTAGGTTTTACTTAAAAAAATTTCAGACGTTGGTCAGAGATATATTGAGAAACAACGGCTTATCATAAGATGTACGTAGATTACGCGGTTCTTCTACTTGAGCCCCACCAACTTATCTTGTTCCCATAATCTTACTAATCTTCTCCTAACCAGAGGATTCTTTCTGTCCATGGAGATCGAAATGTGAGAAGGTGGCACAAAGAAGAAAATAGTATCGACATAGAGAAAATGTTCTTCGCAAACCTATAGAGAGTGCATGCAACAGGAAAACTGTTGTAGTTGCATCCGAGGTTAACAGTTACCCCAAGATCTATTCTTCTATGGCCAACCATAATTTCATTAAAATAAATTAATTACACAAAGCTAAAATTTTAATATGATAAAACAATTTAAGATGTTGACATATTCTTTGTCCTCCTCTCAAATCAATGAATGTGATTTACTCTTCATAACTTTCTTGTATTTTTTAATGCATCCGTTAACTTGTTTATTTTTTAACATTTACCTAATCATATTAAGAAATCACTGTAGCACCATATGATTGCCATGAAGGATCTATGGAGGCCTATTTATGGACTAGATAATTGATTTTAGAAAACTAATCATGCATTTTGCATGCATTATTTAGTGAGACAATCTATATCTGAATACTTTAACAACTCCCTTACTGAAAATATCCATCAATCCTAGCATACCATGTTCTTGGTGATTGTTTGAGGCAATACAAAGCCTTCTTCAACTTGTATACTTGATGTTCTTTTCCTTGCACTTCAAAACCTTGTGGCTGTTCCACAAACACATCTTCTTCTAAGTACCCATTCAAAAAGGCACTTTTCAAATCCATGTGATGAATGCTCCATTTCTTCTGAGATGCTAATGAAATCATCATTCTAATAGTCTCTTGTCTTTCTACTGGTGCAAATGTTTCTTCATAACCAATTCCATACCTTTGTGTGAAGCCTTTAGCAACTAATCTTTCCTTGTGTCTTTCAACACTCCCATCACTATTGTACTTAGTCTTGTAGACCCATTTAGTACCAATCTTTTTCTTGTCATGTGGAAGTTTTGTAAGCTCCCAAGTATCATTCCTGTGAATAGAATCTATCTCTTCTTGCATTTCTTGCACCCAAACCTCATTAGTACATGCATCTTCAAAACATGACGGTTCAAAATCTGCCTTGGAAAGTAAAGAAAAATTTATTGTCTCGCCTATTGGATTTTCTTCATGTACTAGACTTTTACTCCTTTGATAAATGTCACTTAATCTTCTTACCTTCCTTGCAGAACTTGAATTTGATATTGGGCTTGCACTTGGAAGTGAAGTATTAGATGAGGGGCTACTTGGTGGATTTGTAGCACTTGGAGATTAAATATTAGTGGGTTGCTCATTATCAATATCATCAATAATATCCTTATCCAAAACAGATTTAGACATATCATCATGACATTTTTTATGACCATAAACTCCCCCTTCATAAAAAATTACATCTCTTGACACAACAATGCTATTAGTGAGGGGATTATACAACCTTTAAGCCTTACTTTGTTTACTATAGCCAACAAAAATGTATGAATCACTTTTTGGATCTAACTTTTGTCTCTTTTGTCTCTATTGAGAATATATGCACAACTCCATGACCCCAAAAAGAATTGCTTAATCCCATGGTTTGTAACATACTTCTTGCCATTTCCACCACTATATGATTTTTTCTCTTTGCTACTCCATTTTGTTGAGGTGTATAAGTAGTGGTGAGTTTTTTTTTTATGCCATTCATATTTTTTATGCCATTCATATCACAGTAATTCTAAAAAGATTTTGAATAAAATTCTCCTCCACGATTAGTCCTTAAGCACTTGATTTTGCAACCTCTTTCATTTTCCACAAGGGCTTTAAACCTCTTGAATGTATCAAAGGCTTCGTCCTTAGTCTTCAAAAAATAAACCCAACACTTTCGTGAGTAATCATCAATAAAAGTAATAAAATATGATGACTTACCCAAACCCTTTGTTGCATATGACCACAAATATCTGAGTGAACTAACTGAAGTGGATATTGGGCCCTCCATGCATTTCCTTTTGAAAATTTCTCTCTCGCATGCTTTCCTTTAACACATCCTTCACAAATATCCTTCTGTTCTTGAACCTTAGGCAAACCATAAAATAATTCTTTTGATATTAGAAGCTTCAGACTATGAAAATTCAAATGTCCGTACTTGAGATGCCACAACCAACTATTTTCTTCATATGCCATATTGGAAAGATGTTAGCTATGTTCTCCAAACATCAATGGGAACATCCTATTCTTTGACATCGGCACAACTATAACCACCCTATTTCCTCTATTCTTATCATGAATTGTACATTGTTGATTTTCAAACACCACCTTATAATTTTTCTCACACAATTGGCCAACACTCAATAAATTATGCTTTAATTGTGGAGTGTAATAAATGTCTTTAACACTTTTCTTACCTTCTTTAGTATGGACTTCCATAGCTCGTTTTGCAACAACCTCCAATGCTTTGTCATCACCCTACGTGATCTTGGATTTGAAACTCTCATACATTGTAGAAAATAGTTTCTTATTTCCTGACATGTGGTTAGAACACCTTGAATCTAAATACCAAATATCTTTAGTGCCATTTTCAGCTTTGTCATAAGATAAAAATAAATTGTTTGAAGAGGCTACATCATCTTCTTGAGCATAATTAACAACTTTGTTAATATTACCTTCATTTAATCTACAATCCCTTTCAAAGTGACCATACCTTTTACAATAACAACACTGGATATTTCTTTTATTAAATCTGCCTCTGCCTCTTCCTCTTGAACTGCTTCTTCCTCTTGGATAATTCTGATTTTGACCTCTACCATGGCTTTGGTTTCTTTTTCTTCTAGTGTTGGCATCTTCATTCTTTATAATTTGCAATTTTGAAGAAAAAACTTTCTCGCACTTTGAATCTTTCTTCATGAGACATAAGAGATCCAACTAGGTGATCAAACTCAAGAGTAGACAAATCCTTTCTTTCTTCAATGATTATGGCAACATGGTTCCACCTTGGTGTTAGAGACCTTGACACCTTTTTAATCAAAACCTCTTTGTCCAAAATTTCTCCAAGAGTAGCCATCTTATTGACTACATCTTTTACTCTCACACAATAATCACTTACATTTTCATCTTCAAAATCTCAAATTCTCTTTTCAATGTCTGTAGCTTGACAACTTTGACTTCATCACTGCCTTGGTAAGCTTCTTGTAGAGTCTTCAAGGCTTTTATCAAGTGCAATTTGAATATGAAATAAAGCTTGAGGATTCTTCGTTCTAGATTCCTTCTTAGCTACTTTATCTTTTGCATTAAGAGTGGTCCAATCTTCTAGCTCTGCATAACCCGTTTCTACAATCTCCCATAGAAATTTCCATGTCAAAAAAGTCATCATCTTGATGCACTAATAATCATAATCACTTCCATTAAATTCTGGAATGGGCAATGAATTAGATTTTGACATGATTACCCTAAAACAACAACCAGCTATGATACCAAATGAAGGATCTATGCAGGCCTATCTATGGACTAGATAATTATTCAATGAAATAGTATAACAATATACTAAATACTAAATGATTAAATCACAATATCATAGAAAGAAGAAATAATTGTAATTGCACAAAAAAGTTGCATTCACTCATCAACCTTGATCTCTATAACAATACATAGCCTCATAGAACAAACAACTAGTTGCTCCTGATTGAATGCTTACAAAAATTGATTTTAGAAAACTACTCATGCATTTTTCATGCATTATTTAGTTAGACAATCTATATCTGAATACTAACCGACATAAAAGAAAATTGTAAATAGATTGCATCATGTCAGATGATTGACAAGATTGCATCAATTACCAACATGCCATGTTTAAATGATTATCCTTTGGGATTACCATGTTTGGATTATTAGTTTTCCTCCACTGTCAGTGCTTTTCATTCTCTACAGAAGCTAAATATCAAGCTGAAGGCCGAAGGTCTACCTGTGCACCCCTTCTGGTAGAGACCACGATGTTAAATTATGTGGCACTGATTGTGCCACCTCTTGTTCATACAATCATACCATGTTGGTCCCAACCCTACAATCCCATGAAGAGAACAATGCTGGAAATAGTAATACCCGAGTGCTTGTATGTTATATTAATATTAATATGATCAAAGTTTATAAATAACATATTAATATGATCAAAGTTTGGGATATATTTTGTTAATTGTTTTTTTTTTTCATTATTTTGATTTTAGGGTTATAATTATGGTTTTTTTTCAATGTTTTGAAGTTAGGGTTATATGTATAGTTTATAGTTAGGTTTTAAAGTTATAGTTAAGGTTTTCTAAATCTTCCTTTAACTATTATAGCCTTTCAACGTTTATCAGTCATAAATTATGTGACTGTGGTAGTTATAATTCCATATTCATAATTGAGAAGACATGAAGCATTTATAATACATCAAAATTGTTTTTTATCAAAATCCATTACGGCAGGGACGTAACGTAGTCACTGCAGTGCCACTTTGTTAAAATGGCTTCAATTTTCCTTTTCCAATCATTAGAACCATATGTGTGCACGTCTTGTATGATTTTCATATTTATCAATCACGCGCGAATGGAAGATAACTAAGGGTGTGGAACTTCCAAATATGCAAAACGTGTGCTATATTTGTTTTTAGGTTAAATGATATTTTTATTTTTGTTTTCATCAATTTAAGCTTAACCTATTGATTATCTTTAAGCAGCGTGTCCTTCAAATTTTGTATTGAACCTGCTCATTGATCATTTCTTGGACGAATGGTTAGAAAACACCAAACATAGCCATATCAGCAACAACTTAAACATTAAGCATTCCAGTTTGGTGAATGAAAATGACACTAATAATCTTTTGAGAAGATTATATATAACAATTTAAACATTAAGCATTCCACTTTTGTGAATGAAAATGACATTAATAATTTTTTGAGAAGATTATAAATAAATATAAATATGTTTTTAAAAGCTAAAAATAAATTAGTTACATGAAAGGAGTACACTTTAATGAGCACATTTAATATGTTTTTAGTACTTAATCAGTTTTGTATGGACAAGATTAAATATTGTTGGAATATTTTTAGTCATTTCAATAAATCAATGGTTGTGATTTCAACTACTAACTTCCTCACTATTATAATTATAAAGACATTAGTTGACATGTTTATTTTTTTATATTTAAAATTTACTATGATGGCTAGCTGATTGCCACCTTGAGTGATTAACCTTTCATTTTCTAAAGAGCCCAAGTTTACCCGCCACTATTTTTACTCCAACTATTATTTATTGAGCGGGATTTTCCTGCCTGGAGCTCTTACAGCAATGCACAGGATTCTGCAATTATTTAATGCTCAGGGCTAGGTTATTTCCACGTTCACCAGCCACGAGTGACTTCTGGCTTTGCTAGTGTATTATGTAGGGTTAAATATCGAAATTTCAGCCGCCTAAAGTATATAATCTTAATGGAAGTTTAACAGTGAAGAACTCCTTAACAATCGAGTCTCCCAAAATCTGGCACTCAGGGCAGGGAAGTAATTAGTGATGGGATTGTGATCCCCCAAAATGTAGGCAGCATTTAACAGTTGATCTTATTATCATCTAAAACTCCTCATAGGCGCTGCCCAGTGCCGATCTCGGCTCCCTTTCCCTTTGCATTCGTAAAACATCATAAAACTTGATGAATATTAGGCAACACACCTCCATTGGCGATAGTAACAAAACCTAATAATTCTCGGCATTCCTGACAGCTAGTTGGGTACGTAAGGTAGAATCCTATTTTTCTTGTTTTCATGCGTCACATTGCTAGCCAATTCAAGCTTCTAGATACTCCGAAACCGCAGCTAAATAAATGGGAGCCGCTGCACCAATGCGTTTTGCATACTTGCCCGCCTTTGGGAATTGCAGACCAGCCTTCTGAGACCTCGAAACGGACTTTGTAGACTTCGCCTTCCGTCACTTGCAACCACCACCTGAAGAACTCATGCTGTCAATTTCTCTGTTGGGTATTGAAGTTGAATGCCCTTTTGCAGATCCACAAACTGCTCAATCGCGCTTGATTTTCATAAGTTAAGCATAAAAATTACGAAAATCACCGCAAGAATTCGATTTTTCTTCAAACTTCGAATTTTTACTTTTGAATTTTGAATTGGGGTCGCAAAAACTCGGATCGGCTTTCAAAGTTTTATCGCAGCAAAGTAAAATCTTTTCATCGCATAAACTCAAGGAAAGTGCTGTGTGTTGCAAGATTATCTTGTGTATTTATGTATTTTATAAAGGTGTTGTATAATTGTTATTCTTTGGTTTTCTTATTTAAGAATTTGGTAACATAAATCTATACTTAAAAAAATGTATTTTTGAATTTAGAAATAAATTCAGTATATTGAAAAACTTCTAAAATATTCAGATTATACAAATTTCACCACTACAAATCTAACAAATTCTCTTTAAATATATATAAATTAAAATAAATAAAAAAGATATATGACTTCAAACCAAACTCATTTTGGAATATTGAATAAGAAAAACTGGAAACATCAAGTTTAAAAAGTCCACCCCATGGTTTATCAAACAAGTTCGGAGATAATTCACACCACTAGGAAACAATACGAGTTTTAACATTGTGCTGAGGTCGGAAGATTAAGGAATTTGCTAAAATCAAATTTCTAAGTGAAAACTTTTCGAAAAATATTTAATTACAATATACTTTAAATGCTAAAAAGCTAACTTCAAGTTTATGTACATAGGTGAGGTTTTTCAATATTCAAAAAGATAAATTATCTATGATAACTTTAAGTTTATGTATAGACATAAATTAATAATAATAATAATAATAATAAACCATTTGTTATAGTGTTAAGGGAATGGAAAAAGGCCTAACAAGAAGTGATTGTAAGTCCATCTTCAATCTATAAATTTTGAAGGGGTTTGTGATTTATAAAGTACAATATTCATGGTTAACTTGAAAGTCCAATTATGTATTTTTTTGGATACAAGTATTAGTGTTGGATTTTAAGAATTGCATTGAGTTTGTGATTCATAAAAAAAAAAAATTATAGGTGATCTTTTGATTTATTTTGGAGGTTAAATTTTCATATTTGATCATAAGTAAATAAGGAAAAAAAATATTTCTTTAAAACAATGCTTTGCCAAAATTAAGTTTTGTGAGTTTCTCTTACATCTTTGTTATATGGTCTTCTAAGGAGTTGAATGACATTCACTTTAGCCATCATCATCTGAAAATGGTGAATTGAGATTAGAGACACACGATACTAAATAACTAGGAAGCTTGTGGATTCTTGGTTAAACTTAATTATGACTCACACAGTGATGAAAAACAACATCAATAAGGTGACATAAAGCTGCAAATAAATTCAAGTAGTATGAAAATAAGGATTCATATTCATGGAATGTGAAAAATGTGAGAAATGAACTATAATGAAAATGAAATTATAAAAATGCAATTGCAAAGAAGTGTTTTGATACATGCATTAAAGTAGGTAAATCAAATATATAAGGAAGTATGCAATTGTTAATCAAATCCAAAAGAATGAGGACTTGAGAGACATGACTTGGATGAACAAGGTGAAGTTAAAAATTTTCAAAGAGGAGTCTCCCATTAATTTAACTTGGGTTGTATTGATGCCTCAAAAAAATGCCAAACATCGGGTGAAGTCATGAATCTCTAAACAAAAAATCAAGAAGGGCACTTAGCCTTATTGAGATAGATACTATATTCCTCATTAGTAGGTTCCACATAAATTTTTAGTAGTGATGAAACTCCATATTGACTAGATTCCCAAACTATAGCAACTCGTTACTTGAATTGAAGGGAAAACATGACAATGTTTACTCTTTGAATCGTGATTCAAAGTTTTGGGTTAAAACCATGATCAGAGAGCTAATTTGAATCAAGGATTTTAAGATTCTTCCATGCAAGATTCTTAAATTTTCATGGTATTACTCCATCATATTTGAACATCCATAGCCCCAACAGAGTCACCCTAAGATTTATCTGTTATGAGTGAGTAACTTCTAAGAGATTTCAATTGAGATATCTGCATTTTCTTGAAAAACCTAAACTTTCCTTCGCAACCTTTTCTTTAAATTTTTTTATTTAGTAATTAGGGGATGAGGGAAGCAACAACTGTTTTCAATATGGTAGGGAGATACTTGTTTCTAAGAAGTAATGACTCATGCATGGATTATAAGATATCCCTTTAATGTTTTATCTCTAATATATCCCTTTTCCTAGGTGAAGAATGTATGTTCTATAGAAAAATATGATATGTAATCAATTGAGGTAAGTTTTCATAATACAAAATGTTATTGGTCAAATAGAAAATTGCCACCATTATTACTGGTACAAATAGGAAATTGTGTGGGAGATACAAAAAACTCGTTATAAGTTTGAATTTTTATCCCTTTTAACATTAAATATGGTGTTTGACATTGTTGAAGTTGGTTTCCTCCAACGAGACACATAGATGAAGATATAGATGGAACTTATGGGAGTTTATAACCTATGTTAAAGAGGAAATACATATTTTCATTCCAAGACACGATAGACACTTTTAGGACTTGTGAAGACCACAATTCTTATGTCTCATATTTAATAGATGAAATTTTTGACTTCAATAGATTTGTGGACATACACCTACTGGATTGGAACTCCAAGATAACTAGTATCAAAGGATGTCAGTTCTTCAAATTCTATCTTATTAAAAGTAGGATACTTATGCAATATAAATATTTGGTTCTAGATGAAAAGTGGTCATCCCCTCTCAATATCTATCATTATTTTCTTGATGGCCATCCAAAATGATGCAACCCCCTTACTCCCCTGTAGGGCTACACAACCTCACGGTCAAGGATCTATGATTCTTGAGTCAAATGACCCTTTGAAACCTTAGTGGTCTCCTTCTGTATTTAAACACATGCCCTTTCGGCGCCCTGGTGCAGGTCTTATGGTACCCACAACCTTCTGTATCGTTCTTTTGTGAAATATCAGAGTATTGGGCATTAACTCATTTTCTGATAAGCCACCTCTTCATATGACCTTGGGCGATGATATCATGTGACCATGCGATTGAGGGCGAGGCGAAAGGTGGTTTGATATCAAACTACTTTTCGACCCGCAATTCTCCTCGAGCCTCCACGTGTCCTCTTGCCAAAACCACAGTCTCGATTGCGACCCGCCCTTAATGTTTTAAAGTTCACACAACTCCTATCCCCGAAATGCTACGGGACAGTCGATATCCCGATCTTGATGGTGTTGTCTAAACTGATGGTTCATATCTTCCCTTTACAAATCTATGGACAAGATCTACCCCTCCTAAATCAACATATGCGATCTCCTTCTTGATTATGGACTTTGGACATTTCAAGTCTCATATGTCAATCTTCCGGAGTTGACGATCTACGGACACTCGTCCTCCTCAATCAATGACCCAGCTTCTACTTCGGGTGTTTGACCTTTCAACTAGATCAATGGTCCTGCGACCCCTCTCTCAATCAATGGTCGATATCTCCTTCGAGTCTCCAGAATTCAAATATCTCAAATCGTAAACTTCACTTCCCCTCAAAGTACACGGGATTCTACCATGCATCCTACTGAATTGGATAATTGAGGCTTACTTTGGGACTTTACCCGGAGTTCACAGATTTATGCCACGTCTCCCCTGATCTGACGACTATGAGTTATTTCGGGACTTCACCCGTAGTTCATTGATCTACGCCATGTTTCTTCTAGATCTCTTGGTCCAGATTCACTTCAGACGATCGAACACTTGAGATTCACTTCGGATGATGAAACGATTGAGTTTTACTTCAGCTCTCCGACTCTCCGGGCTTCAGGAGTTTCAAATCTCAACTAAAACTCACGAAGTGATTTCCCCAAAGTCTATGATCTATTGCCACGTGTCCCTCTGGATCGAATGATGTAGATCTCCTTCAGCTTTTCAGGGCCTAGGAATCTCAACTCTCAACTAAAACCCCAATGCAATTTACCCACAGCTCGCAATATGTTGACAAGTGTCCACTCATAGATCGACGACTCTCGGCTCTTGGGCTATTTGTGCTTCAGGAGTTTCAAGTCTCAACTGAAAAACTCTCGAATAGATTTTCTGAAGCTGCTAGTTTGTTGAAACGTATCTCCTAGCGATCAATGGTTAGGGTCCTACTTCAACTATTTCACCTCCTCTTCGTCCAAAAATGTTCATATCTGTGGACCTTGCGCCACTTGTCTTCCTTAATGATGGATGGTCCCAAACTACTTCGGGACTTCGAAAATTTGATAAGTTCTCTCTCCTGTGTGTGCGAATATCTAAGGCTCGTGCACCTTTCTTTGATAATATGGTTGTTGATCCTTTGCACTGTGATCGAACAACTACAATCGCTCCTCCTGAGCTTTTGATTTCTTCCGACTTAGAATATTTATCAGTCTTCAAAGGTATCAACCTTTTCTTCTCCTACAAGTCCGATTCTTGAATCTTATCAACACTTATGAAAAGTGATATCCCTTCTGAGCTTGATCCTTAAAGTATTTTGACTTCCCACGCACTCCTTGCGTTCAAGGATTTTGATAACTCAATTCGAAGGATTTCTTGAAAATAAATTCTTCTCGCCCTCCTGGTGTTCCTCTATTTTGGTTCTTCGATGCTTAGTCGTTCCTTGATGGTGTGCACTCCTTGCACCTGCTCTAAGTTTCCTGCGCTCTCTCTCTAAACTCTTCTGAGTCAATCTGAGACTCAGTCGACACACTCCTTGCATTCGAGATGCAAACCTTGCATACGAGTTTCAAAAGAGAAACAATTGAAACTATCCAGTTTCATCACGAACTCATACAATCAACTTCTTGAAAAATCATACATGAACGAAATGAAATGAAAGACATACACAAAATGAAATATTCATTCAATCACACATTTAAATGAATACAATCCAAGATTTGGGAAAATTTTGTCTGTTCTATTCATTCATGAAACAAATTACATATATTGTTTTTCTCCACTGCGTCTTTATTCTACTCTATTCTTCTCTACTGATCTCCATTCTATCTCTACCCCCTCTTCTATTACAATACAACAACAAACTATCTAAGGATTGGATCCATGAGCTCTCTCGTCCTGTTTGCAACCTATCTTGTCAACTCTTAGCGGTTACCTACTTTGTCTTATTACAATAAATAACAATTATTGCCAAATAAGAGTCAACACTCTATATCTGCAACCCCTTACTGTCTTATACGAATTTACAAACATGACATATTTAAAAAATGTTGTTTCCAAAAATATCTCAACAACTCGATTTACTTCTAAGTTAAATGTTGATTTGAAACTCTGTCATTTTGAGATGCCATATCTTTGACTCCATGCTTGTGTCTTTGATTTTGAAGGCGATGCTCCTGCATCATACTCCTCTGGTTAAAATTTTCATGGACTCCTGTCCATGAGCTCCTGTATTGTTTTTCCATGCTTCAAAATATCAAGTTTTGTGACCCAACTTGCATCTTCCATTGGATGATCTTTCCACTTCACTAAGTATTCAGGATATGTCTTCCTCATGGTATTCTTTCCATCTCTCTATTCAATGATTTTCTCCATCTGAGGTTTTTATGCTGTGGGAAATTGGTCTTCCCACTGAACTTCCTTCTGATGAGATGATTCTCTTGCCTCATCTCTCCTGTAAGGATACAGGTCTGCAACATTGAATATCAGTGATATCCCAACATTGTCTGGAAACTCAATTTCATAAGCATTGGCTGCGAATTTTCTGAAAAATCCTGCATGGTCCTATCTTCTTCATCTTCAACTTGTTATACGTTCCTCTTGAAAATCTTTATTTTCTCAAATGAGCTAAAACTTCATCTCCAACTTCGAATTGAACTTCTCTCCTCTTTTGATCAAATCTATTCTTGTATTTCTAGCTGCTTTCCTGTAGCTGTTCTATGACTCTGTCACGAAGTTTCTTCATTTTTGTTGCAAAATATTCTGCTCCAACGCTTCTTAACTCTTCTTGATTCAAATATCTCAACTCTGTAATCCCTCTTGGCTATATAGCATACACAATTTCAAATGGTATTTTCCATGTGCTCTTGTTAAGTGAATTGTTGAATGCAAATTCTGCTTGTGCCAGAATCAGATCCCATTGACAACCTTGTTCAGTGACTAAACTTCTTAACAAGTTTCCCAGACTCCTGTTTACTACTTCAGTCTGTAAATCTGTCTAAGGGTTGTTGATATTATGGTAGCTGAGGGAGGTATTTACCTCCACGTGTAAACCTGAAAATAATAGAATACTCTGGAAAGCAAGAAGAAACCCTAATGAGTTGGCTAATAACCCTAGAAGACATACTGGCTCAAGAGGATAATTCATATTAAGTTATTAGCCTCCAAGAGAAGAAGTCGGCCCAGGAAGTTAGCTAGAATTAGTATAAATACATGAGGCCAGTTCTGATTCTGGTAGGCAGTCTCAGAATTGCAGAGAAACAACTTGTGTGCACTGCAGTGCCCAGTCTTGTGCGCAAGTTTGAGGAGAGCTTCCATTGCAGCTGCTGCAACTAGCAGATCACGTTTGGCTTGGACTATCTCTTGGTTAGGTTTTGGACTATCTCATCATCTCTTGTTGATGTGCTATCCTTGGGGAAAGGTGCACTACCCTTTGTTTGGCTATCTAGCCTAGGGTTTTCTTCGGGAATGATTCTATGTCAAGGTTAAGGTGCTCAGAGGGTGTCTTCGGCCTATGGTTGGGTGACAATAGTATTGTCAATGGTAAAACTAGCACATCCATTATATTATAATAGGCTATGGTCCCAAACCTCCTTCATTTAGTCTAACCACTGGAAGGAAAAATAGCCGTAAGGATATTAATCTCGTTGAAGAACTGCCGCTAGGGTTTATAGCAGGAGAAGTCACCATAGCACTACTGCTAGGGTTATTAGCAGGTGCAGTTGCAGAAACTCCAATCCTCTTATTGATGCACCTTAAATGAATGTATTGACCTAATCTCGAGATGGATCAGTGCACCCTAGCCTAGCACATCTCCTGGTACTCTCAGAAATCCAAGATGTGAAGTTTGAGCTTTTGGTCAAATCTAGGGTTGACCAAGTCAAAGAAGCCATGACTTACTCTATGAAGTCAAAGAAGAAGTTAGATAGAGATTCTAACTTCAGAGCATGGAATACAAGGATTGATCTCATCCTTGCCAAGAACAAATTGTTGGATATCGTGAAAGAAAAGATCGTGAAACCAGAGTTTGAAGAAGGGAAAGAGAAGGAACCGCAAAACATTGCAGCTATGGAGAAGTTCAAAGACGGTGACATCAATTCCATGAGTATCATAGTGGATTCTATAAAAGAACACTTGATACCCTACATCTCCCATATTGACTCATCAAAGAAGATGTACGATGCCCTAACAAACCTCTTCTTAGTCAGAAACATTCGACAAGTAATGAGTCTGAAGAATGAGCTCCATGACATGAAGATGAATGATGATGACAACATAACATCATACTTTGTGGGAATCTCTTAGTTAAGAGATCAACTAAAATCTATTTAAGAGATCATTTCAGAGAAGGAATTGGTAAACATAGTACTCAATGGTCTTCCCAAGACATGGGATGCATTTTCCGCAAGCATGAACACAAGGAAGGAGTATCCTACATTTGAAGAACTTTGGACTTGCTGTGCTCAAGAAGAATCCAGGATCAGTGCAAAAGATAAACCCCAAAAGAAGTACGATGATCAAGCCTTCACAACAAGATTCAAGAATTTCAGGAACAAAACGAAGTTTGGTTCAAGGAGGAAGCCAAATAAAGAGAAAGACATTCCAGAAGTACAATGTTTCAACTATTGAAAGTATGGTCACTACAAGAATCATTTTCTCAAGCTAAAGAAAAGGAAGGATAAACACGAATCATTAGTTGCCGAAGAAAAGGAACCCACAAAGAATACTAAGCAGGATGAAAGAGACTTATTTTTCTGAACGTAAGCTAAAGAAAAGGAAGGAGAAACACGAAGCATTAGTTGCCTAAGAAAAGGAACCCACAAAGAAAACTAAGCAGGATGAAAGAGACTTCTTTTTCTGAACGTAACAATACTCTTCTTAGTTCTTGTACATATCTTGTTTGTATAAGTCTCTGTACATATCTTGTATATCTATGTCTTAAAAATATGTTCCAAGAAGAACTATATCTATGGAAGAACAACAAGATAAGGATTTCTATCACTATGCAATAAAGGATGAAGTATATCAAACAAATCTTGTGGAATCTATTAGAAGATAAGCTGAAATCAAAATCAATCTTGAAGAAACCTAGAAGAAAGAAGTTAGCAATCAAGATAAAATTGGAGAAAGAATTATGATGCTTTGCAGAAGACAATAAGGATGTAGACAAAAACGTGGACTCTCCTAGATGGAGGGAGTTGATTATATATCACCATAAAGAAGAGAATGTATTCATACTTGAAGCAAGGATTAGGAGGGAGCTAATCCTATGATCCATTGAATATGATGAAGTATATATCCATGGTAGAAAACATGAAAAGAAGTACATGTGCAGTTTGACCTTAGAAGAAGTCTTCTTCGAAGAAAATCCTTAAAGTATCCTTGGTTGTCCATTCAAATCCATGATCCTATGATGAAAGAAAAAAGTGGAATCTTTAGGGCATGGAATCTATAAGAAACTCCATGGACCCAAGAGCTAAAGAAAAACATAAAGAAGAACATGAAGATTCCAATAAATAAAGAGAAGCCAGAACAACTAGTCATTGTATCAAGAATCACAAGATTACCAGCCCGATATGAACTCACTAAAATCGATCAAGCAGAGGAACTAAAAGTCGTGATGAAGAACAATGTATGGAACACTTATGAATGAAAGAATTGTGAGATATAGAACTAGAGGTTCTCCCAGATGGAGGTAGAATACTATGAGGATTACTTGTTCCAGTAAACCACACATATCTCTACATGAGTCATTATATCATCCGCAACATCCATGAGTTGGAATTCTACATCAAATAAATCCAAAGACTATTCTCCATAGAAATTGAACAAAGAGAGTATGAAGAACAAACTCAAGACTTTAAGGCATACCAGAAAGAGACCCTTGTATGTAGATGGAAAAATACAACTTGGTGGAGAACCTCCAGTGCACAACAAAAGCATGGTGAAGAATTTCTATAATAGAGATATTGTATCAAGATGATTACTTAGTAGATCAGATCTCATGATGACATAAGAAGTGCCACATGGATATGTTCCATTTTTCCAACAATGATATACTTTATTGATTAGAGCTACATGAAGCCTTCAGAGAAAAACCAGTGTTCTAGACCGAAGTACATTTGAAATCAAGCATCACATTATCTGTGATGAGGTCCAGAAAGGAGAAAGTGGTTCTCCAATAAATATCTCCACAACTACGTAGATAAGAAGACATTTTGGTAAAGCTTCTATCCAAGATGCAAGAGTTTTCATACTCAAGCTGGATCTCGTGGAGATGAATTCCTTATTGAAAAAGGAAGAGATGGCTCCTAGGTTGGGAGGGAGCACTAATATGTATTGATTTATGGATAGTCATTTTTCAGTTCGAAAAATGGTCCAGGATGAGTAGTTTCCTTTCTAGTTCAGAAAGTGGATTGAGATTTCTGACAGACAGACATTTTCCAGTTCATAAAATGGTCCAAATTGTTGATGTACCATAGACAACAACTTCCCATTGTGGTTAACATGGGGAGTGGTATAGGGAAGTCTCTCTTCTTGAGGGTTACACAAGAAGACTGGCCCGCCTTGCCAGACAACGATTTCTCATTGTGGTTAACATGAGGAATGGTCTGTTTTGGAGGTTGGTACAGGACAATCTTTTCCTCTTGTGGTTAACAGGGGAAATGATTTGGACAGTCATTCCTTAGGGTGTATTCATTATCTCAAGATTGCACTTTGTTTAGTGCCGGAGGAAAGGCCCAGGGTAGGGAATGGTCCAGGCTCAACAATCAAGGATAGGCATTCCTTAGGGCGGATTCATTCTCTCCAGGTTACACTTTTTTTAGTGTCGGAGGAATGGCCCGGGGTGGGGAATGGTCCAATCTCATAAATCAGGACAATTATTCTTCCTTGCTTGAGAAGAATAGTCCAGATAGCTCATCATTGATGTCTTAGATTTTGAGGGCAGATTCTCTTCCGAGATGTCACAGATGTGAGTGGAAGAATGGCCCATATGATTCAGTTTATATCATAACATTGTTTCTGTGTAGGTTGATATCAGATGATTGTTATGAAGATTGCATGACAATAGATATATACTACTGTGGTGGATGTATTCCACTATTTGATCAAGTACTTGTGTGTTACTTGGTGTGGTAGTGTACCACTGGATTGTAGTTATGGATAGACACAGTTGTGTTCTATTTTATTCTGATTTCCTTGAAGACTATCAACATTATTGGAAATGATTATCAGCTAGATGGATGATCAAAGAACAGAGATTTCCCAGACGGAAAATGGTTCAGAACATTTACTCTTCTAGGACATATGTCTAGATTAGAAGAATGGCTCTTGTATCACTTTGTGGTGTGAGTGACTTATCCAACATCATGTCTAATTACTCAGATGGAGTATGGTTTCAAGAGATGATACGACTAATGATACTGATGGTGATGATGGTGCTCATGATCTAGTCATGATATATTCTATGTTGATGCTACCGAGTGAATGGTATGTTCGTGCTCAAGACCATTACCTGTAATACCTCCCTATCTAGGAGGGAGTGTTGATATTATGGTAGATGCGGGAGGTATTTACCTCCACGTGTAAACCTGACGAGAATAGAATACTCTGGAAAGAAAGAAGAAACCCTAATGAGCTGGCTAATAACCCTAGAAGACATGTCAGCTCAATAGGATAATTTATATTAGGTTATTAGCTTGCAAGAGAAGAAGTCGGCCATAAGAATTAATATATACTGAATAGACAGGTACCAAGAATGAGAAGTCAGCCCAGGCAGCTAGCCAAAATTAGTATAAATATAGGAGGCCAGTTCTCATTCTGGTAGGCAGTCTCAGAATTGCAGAGAAACAACTTGTGCACACTGCAGTGCCCAGTGTTGTGCACAGGTTTGAGGAGAGATTCCATTACAGATGCTGCAGCTAGCAGATCAAGTTTGGATTGGATTATCTCTTAGTTAGGGTTTGGACTATCTGATCATCTCTTGTTGATGTGCTTTCCTTGGGGAAAGGTGCACTACCCTTTGTTTGGATATCTAGCCTAGGGTTTGCTTCCAGAATGATTCTCTGTCAAGGTTAAGGTGCTCGGAGGGTGGCTTCGGCCTATGGTTGGGTGACCATAGTATTGTCAATGGTAAAATGATCACATCCATAACAAGGGTGATATGATGAACCGAAGGACAAGTTTTTCCCCAACCTCTTCCATAGAGTCCTCCAAAAGTGTCCTACAAATTTGGTGTCCTTTTCTGAGACTATGCTCCTCGACAATCCATGTAGTCTCACCACTTCTCTGAAAAACAAATTGGCTATGTGTGTAGCATCGTTTGTTTTCTGGCATGGTATGAAATGTGCCATTTTTGAAAATCTGTCCACCACAATAAATATGGAATCTCTCCCTTTTTGAGTTCTAGGCAATCCCAAAACAAAATCCATATTGATTGCATCCCACAACCTTTCTAGAATTGGTAATGGATGATACAAACCAGTGTTCTATTGTCTTCCTTTTTCATACTGAAAAATTCTACATTTGTTTACAAACTTCTTCACCTCTTCCCTCATTATCGGCCAATAATACGAATTGCTCAATTATGAAAATGTCTTATCATGACCAAAATGTCTAGCTAAACCTCCACTGTGTTTCTCTCTCAGCAGGTTATCTCTCATTGAGAATATTGGTATGCATAGTTGCTTTCCCCTGAACAATAATCCATCCTGGATCAAATACTCATTCCATGGGCTTCTATCTCCCAAAAAAGGATTCTTTCATGCCTCATAAGCTTCCTTAAAATCTGCATCTTCTCTATGCATCTTCTTGAGGTGTTCAAACCCTAAGGTCTCCACTTGGAATTCCTGTACAATTAAACTCTTCCTGCTCAAAGAATCTACAACTTTCTTAGTATTTCCAACAATATGCTTGATAACAAAAGTAAAAATTTTCATAAATTCTACCCATTTAGCATGTCTCTGATTCAACTTTTCTTTCCTAGTAATAAATTTCAAACTTTATTATCACTATACAAGACAAATTATTTAGGAATTAGATAGTGCCTCCACTTCTTCAAAGCTTGAATCACTGCATAAAATTCTTTGTCATATGTGGAATACTTATTCTTGGTGTCATTCAAATTCTCGCTGAAATAAGAAACTGGCCTATTATCCTGACTCAAGACTGCTCCAATAGCTAATCCACTTGCATCGCATCTTACTTGGAATTTTTTTCCAAAATCTAGTAAAACATGAATTGGTTGTTCTGTGATCTTCTCCTTCAGCACTTTGAAACTTTTTTCAGCTTCCTTTTTCCAACTGAAGGACTTTTGTTTCTTCTTTATAGTGTCCAGCATGGGTGCACATATACCACTGAAATTTCTGATAAACTTTATATAAAAACTTGCTAACCCATGAAAAATTCTTACCTCAAATATGTTGGTTGGCGATGGCCATTCCCTGATTTCTCTCACCTTTTCTGGACCAATATTCAATTCATTTGAAGAGATCACAAAACCCAAGTATATGAATTATGTCTTCATAAAAGAGATTTTCTTCAGATTTATCAGCAATTTCTCTTTCTACAACTTTTCCATCTCTCATGTCAAATGTCTTAAGTGTTCTTTCTCTATGTTACTGAAGATTAGTATGTCATCCAGATATACTATGACAAATTTTCCTATGAAGTCTTTCAATACTTCATTCATCAATCTCATACATGTGTTGGGTGCATTTGTCAACCCAAATGGCATGACCAACCATTCAAACAATCCTTCATTTGTCTTCAATATTGTTGTCCACTCATCTCCCTCTCTCATCCTTATTTGATGATATCCACTCTTCAAGTCTATCTTGGAAAAATAGCTTTCCCTACTCAAACAATCCATCAAATCATCCATCCTTGACAAAGGAAATATGTACCTAATGGTTATCTTATTGATGGATCTAGAATCTGTACACATTCTCCATCCTCCATCTTTCTTTTGAATTAACAAAGTTGGTACTGCGCATGGGCTTAGAATTTCCCCGACTAAACCTTTATCCAATAACTCATGGACTTGATTTTTGACTTCCTCATTCTCCCTAGGTGTCAACCTATAAGCTTCTTTGTTTGGTAAACTAGCTCCTGGAATAAGGTCAATATGATGGCTTATACTCCTAATGGGTGGCAATGAATGAGGTAACTCATGCACTACTATGTCAACTAAGTTTTCTAACAATTCCTAGATTTCTTCAGGAAAATATTCCACATAAGTATTTGTGACGATAACTCTAGTATTCCTCACTACATAAAATTGTATTTCTTTCTCCTTCTTGACTTCATGCAAGGGTTCCTTCCCACTCATGAGAAGTATACTTGAACTAGATTCCCTCTTTTGCTCTTCGACTTATATGGGTAACAACATATGTGTCCTACCATTCTTTTCTAGGGTATAAGTATTATTTATTCCATCATGAATAACTTTTCTGTCAAACTTCCATGGTCTCCCCAATAAAATATGATAGACATCCATAGGAATTACATCACATAATATTTCATCCCTATAACCTCCTATTTTAAATTCAACTTAGCATTGTTGACTGACCATTACTTGATGTCCTTTCTGCAACCATGATACCTTTTATGGGTTTGGATGTGCAATTGTATTCAACTCCAGCTTCTCCACCATCTTTGTGGATACTCGATTGTCAATGCTCCCACTATCTATGATTACCTTGCAAACTCTGTATTTCATATTGCAAGCAGTCCTCAACGGACTTGCTCGTTGAATTGGTTCCTCTATCTCCTTCTCTGGTTTAAGAAGAATTTTCCTCATCATGAGGTTCTGTCCTCCTTTTGTTTCTTCTACTTCGACATGCTTCTATGCATTAGCAATGTGTGCTTCGCCTCCTCCTTCTTTCTTTCTCTCAGGACATTCCCAATACTTATGCCCTAGTTTTACACAGATATAAACTTCTCCTCCTCTCGCTCTTCCTCTTCCTCTGGAAAAAGAGCTTCTTCCTCCATTGTTTTCCTTCCTTAGAACTTCCACCTTTCTTTGGGTGACTATGTTGTTTTCCATCTTCATGCTTTGGTTTCTGGAACTTTTCTCTGTTGGTTCCCTTACCTAGGCTTGAATTTCCTCCTTTGTTTCATTGGCTTTGTTTCCTGGCCAATTTTTCTTCATATTTCAAGGATTCTTGATAAGAATCCTCGACTTCACTAACATACATCATGATGATCTCCTCTTGTATTTCATATCTCATCCCATTGATATATCTGGTTGTTTTCTCATCTTCATTCTCTTTCTTTCCAGCCCTAATGTTTAGTCTATAAAATTCTTCATTGTACTCCTTCACTGATAAGCTTTTCTGCCCCAGGTTTTGCAATCTCTTGAACATATTTATTTGGTAATCCTTTGGGATAAATTTGGCTTTTAGCTTGGCTACTATCCTATCCCAATTCTTAATTTTCTTCTTACCTTTGCTCCTACATTAGTCTTGCAGTTCATCCCACCATAGCACTGCATGACATTTCAGTCTTGTCACTGCATGCTTCACCATCTTGTCTTCTTCGATATCTTCGTAATCGAAGTACTTATCCATAGCACGTACCTAATCCAACAATTATTCAACTTCCAAATTGCCTTCATACATTGGTACCTCTATTCGTGCTTTGGCTCCTAATCTTGAAACAACTTTCAATAAGCGATCTTGTGCATAATCCTCTTATACATTTTCTTCGACCTATATCTCTTCGCGCTCATCTTCACTAATATCTCTAGTGTCTGGTTCTCTCCTCTACACTCTTTCCATGGAGTCTAGTATCATTCAGAGTCGCCTCGTTTCTTCTTCCATTTTTGGATTCGCTCTACGCCTCCTGGGTGGGATGATTCCACCACATCACCTTTTGATGCTTACAAACATAAATCAAATTTTCTTGATACCACAATTGATGCCAATTTACCTCCTTTCTCCTTTGTCTTCTATTTGCAAACAAACTCAATATCAGCTCTAATACCACCTGATGCAACCCACCTACTTCCCCCATAGGGCTACATGACCTCTCGGTCAAGTATCTCCGATTCTTGAATCAAATGACTCTATGAAACATTAGTGGTCTCCTTATGTATCTAAACATAGGCCCTTTTGGCGCCCTGCTGCAGGTCTTATGGTACCTACAACCTTCCCTCTCGCTCTTCTGTGAAATATCAGAGTACTGGGCATTAGATCCTTTCCTGATAATCCCCCTTTTGATATGAACTTTGGCGATGACCTCACATGACCACACAATTACGAGCGTGGCCAAAGGTGGCTTGATATCAAACTACCTTTTGGCCCGCAATTCTCCTCGACCCTTCATGTGTCCTCTTTCCAAAACCATGGTCTAGATTGTGGCCTTGCCCTCAACGTTTTAAATTTCATGCAAATCCTATTCCCGCAATGCTACGGGATCATCGATCTCCCGATCTTGATGGTGTTTTCTGAACTGACGGTTCATATCTTCCCTTTCCAAATCTACGGACCAGATCCGCCCCTCCTAAATCAATGGATGTGATCTCCTTCGTGATTCCAGACTTCAGACTTTTCAAGTCTCAAACCCTGCTTTCCTCCATACGTTAATCTTTTAGAGTGGACAATCTATTGACACCTATCCTCCTCAATCAACGACCCTTCTTCTACTTTGGGTTTTTGACCTTTCAACTCGATCAATGGTCCTACGGCCCCTCTCTCGATCAACGGTCGAGATCTCCTTTGTTGTTTTTTCTTCATATGAGATAAGAGAGATATTCGATATATTATTACAATGATGAGTGTTCCATATATAGGGAACATAAGGTGACCATCCATGAAAGTATGCATCCCTTGAATAATCAATAACTATTTGTTATTATTATTTACTTAATATATGCTATAGATAATAATCAATTAATAATTATATTATTAATTATTATCTTTAGAAAATGTCTTTCCGATGTTGTCCAAACATCAAAACTCCCTCTCAACGAGGGAAACATTCTACAACATGCCACTCTTGTCTTTGAAGTATACAAACTTCAACCTAGACTCATGACACTTATCTTTCAGTCTTGGGAGACATCTCTCTCACACTTGAACTAAGGAGAAACTCCTTCCGCAGCTCTCCCTCTGAGACAATTAAATATCTCTAAGAATAGGCTCATTTTGGGTCTGCATGTAAAATAATATAACATCTTGAGTCTTTATCATTCCTTGTCAAATCACCATGACTAGGACAAATATTAGACCAAGATATTTCACCACATGCACACACCTATGAGTGAATGTCGTCTTGATGCTAACTGACACTTGGAAATCACTTCAAGCACCTCGAGTCCATATTATTCCTTGTCATGATCAAGAAAGGACTACATCTGGGCCCATTTATCACAAGTTCACCTTTGTGACAAATGTATCCTATCTCCCTTGGTATGCAACCCAATCTAGGAGAAGTTATGCCCGATGCTGAAACATCAACACTCCCTCTTACCTAGGAAGGTATCTTTCCATAGTAGTACAAAACTACTATCTAGAGACACGCGGTCTCTGCCAGTGGTTCAAAACCACCATAGTAGAAAAATATTTGTCACACATGGCACTCCCATGTGGACTTCTAGTGGCTACTCCCTCTAGGAACACTTAGGGTCAACTCCCCATAGTGTGAGACATCAAGGGTCAAATCCCTTGTAATGTCCTTATGTTGTCTGAACATGGGACAATGGACTATAAGCCCAAATGTACTTATTCCTTCTCAAATAATTGTTCCACTTATCCCTTCTCGGATAAGTGTCCTCACAGATCAACTCAATTCAATTCAAAGAGGAGTACGATCTAGAGAAAGTTTATCACACATGGCACTCCATGTGGACTTCTAGAGGATACACCCTCTATAAACACTAGGGTCAACTCCCATAGCATATGACGTCAAGGGTCAACTCCCTTGACATGTCCTCATGTGCTCTCCACATGGGACATTGGGTTGTAAGCCCAACCACACTTATCCCTTCTCGTATAAGTGCCCCACTTATCCCTTCTCGGATAAGTGTCATCACAAATAATCAACCCAGTCACAGAGGAGTACGATCTGGAGAATGTATCGGGAAGATGCAAACATCAACACTCCCTCTCAGTGAGGGAGGCATTCTCTGCCATGCCAAGTTTGTTACGAAAATACGTGAACTTCGTCTTGGTTTGGTAAGAACATCAACAACCTGCTCATCTGTAGGAAGGTACTACACCAATACTTCCTTCCTTTGTACCATGTCTCAGATTTAATGGTACTTGATCTCAATGTGGTTCAATTTGTCATGAAACACTGGATTATCAGAGATCTTCACACAACTTTGGTTACCATAATGGATAATGGTGGAATCCAGTACATGTTCGAATAAATTTGCAAGGATATTGTGAAGCCAAACTGCTTCAGAGACCGTCATATTTAATGCAATGTACTCTTCTTCTATTGTGCTCAAAGCCACACAAGTTTGTTTCTTGCTACACTAGGAAACCATGGAAGATACCAAAGTGAAGCAAAACCTGAAGGTGATTTTTCTTTCCACTGCGCTCCCTTCCCAATCAAAGTCAATACATTCTTTCCATATCATATCAATACTAAAAGTATATCTCAGACCATGTCGAACTGTGCCTTTCAAGTATCTCAACACATTCTTCACAACAATCTAGTGAGTCTATCTCAGTTGAATTATAAACTGGGTAAGTGCACTCACTGTATAACAATTATTTGGTTTGGTGTTAACCAAATACATCAATTATCTAACCATCTATATATACAGATTCAGATCAATTTCGTCATAATCGGATGAAGAAACACTTAGTTTCTTCATATTCGTCATCATTGGTGTAGTCGTGCGCTTCAAGTTCAGTATCTCAAACTTCTTGAATATATCAACTGTGTACCTCCCCTGAATTAGGAAGATCTCATCAGTTCTTTGCCACACCTCTAGTCCCAAGAGGTATTGCATCATACCAAGGTCCTTCATCTCGAACTTAGACGCCAACGCATACTTGCATTCAATAATAAGGCTCTCTGTACTTGTGAGAAATAAATCATCAATATAAAGGACCAGAATCAAGGCCTCGTGGTTAAAAGTCTTGTAGAATATGTTGGGATCAACAACAATTTTGTTGAATCCTAAACTCATCAGGTGTCCATCAATCCTCGCATACCAATCTCAAGGTGCCTTCTTGAGTCCATACAGGGCCTTCTTCAACCTACACACATGAGACTCCTTCTCATGTATGACAAAACCATGTAGTTGCAAGATGTATATTTATTCCTCAATTTTTCCATTGAGAAAGGTTGTCTTCACATCCATATGATGTAGTTTCAAACCCATGGATGCTACGAGGACAATAATCATCTAGATAGAAGTGTATCGAGCAACAGGAGAAAATTTCTCTTCATAATCTATTCCCTCCACCTGAGAGAATCCTTTAGCAACAAATCTTGCTTTTTAATTCTCGATGCTTTCGTCAGTTGTATGTTTGATCTTATAGATCCATTTGGAAATCACTAAAGACTTCCTTTCAGGTCTCAGAACAATATCCCACACATCATTCTTCATGATGGACTAATACTCCTTCATCATGGCATCTCTCCATACTGGTTGACTAGATGCCTCCTCATAACATGAAGGCTCAGAATCAATGATGTGGCTCATAGCTGCGATATAACATGAATATATATAAGGTATCTTGCTCACTCAGAAGGTACTACGAGGAGATGCATATCCTTCTGCCTCCTACAGAGTCTGACGAGCCCATGCAGGTCTCTTCCGACCTACTGCAATATCTTTGGGAACATCAACTAGAGCTACATGATCAACGAGATCAATTGGATCAACTTGATCAATCTCCATGTGAGACCCTCTAGATATCTTAAAGGATACCTCCTCCTCAAAGGTAACATCTCTGCTCACCTCAATCTGTCTTTGACGAGGGATGTAGATCCAATATTCCATCAAAGACTCATTGTACCCCATGATCTGGTATTTATTCTATCCATTAATTTCCAGTTGTGCCTCTTTATATTGACACATCCTCAGTGCCTTCCTTAGAAGTGAATATATGAAACCCTATAAATGTGATGGATTTTTTTGAACAAACCCACCAACAATATATTGTTGGTGTTGTATGAGGGATCAATTATCTAATCCGTCCCAAAAATGTACACAATATAAATCCATGGACTGGTGCATAGGTAGAATAAGAAACCGTTGATCGAGAAACTGACCTAGGTTACCTTGAATTCATTTAACATGGTCAAGCCAATGGTTTGGCTTAGGTTTTAGTTGTTTCTTAATTCAGGACCACCTCAATCATTCCATAGAAAAGAATAGAACTATTTCCCTGCTAGCGATAACTCGATCTATAGTGCTGCTATGACATGTCTAGTGTTTTGTTCCTAGCAATCCTATAAATAATAGGAAACAAACCATGATGCCGGTTACCTTTCTTTGGTCACAAGACTATTGCCAAGCCTTCTACTCCTCACGAGAAACTACAACTTTTCCTCGTTTGAGGCCGAGAGCAATGGTAATTTTTTTTTTTTTAAGGGATTCGAACCCGATTCCGGTAGGGAATTAATATTCTATCTTGTCTCAGCTTAACTCAGTCGGGCGAGTTAAGCTTCTTGTGGAAGCAACCATTAATTATTTAAAAATCTAGCCATAGACATGGCCAGAACCCACGGACCGAGGAACATTGTTTTCACAAGCGTGCCATAATTTATTGTCAAGAGAAGTGAAGGGAATTGGCGCTCAAGCATGAGAGAGAAAACTACTGAAATTTGCAGCGTCATGCCAGGTATCTCTGCGATGTTAGGTATTTATCTTCCTCTTCCTTGGAATTATTTCCTCGAGGCTCACTATTACTGCAAGGGCCTGATGGAATCCCATCTTTAGCAAAAATAGAAAACACTCCACTCATAGTTGTTGGTTGATGTTTGAATGGAATTCTTATTTCTCTTTCATTTACCTCGACCCTCCTATAAGGGAGTCAAGCCAAGTCTAGCTCTGATACCATGTTGGTTTTTCTTCATATGAGATATGAGAGATATTCGATATATTATTACAATGATGAGTGTTCCATATATAGGGAACATAAGGTGACCATCCATGAAAGGATGCATCCCTTGAATAATCAATAACTATTTGTTATTATTATTTCCTTATTATATGATATAGTTAATAATCAATTAATAATTATATTATTAATTATTATCTTTAGAGAATGTCTTCCCGATGTTGTCCAAACATCAACATCCTTCGGATCTTCGGACTTATGAGATCTCAAATCTCAAAATTTCCTTCCCCTCGAAGTACATGGGATTTTTGCACACGTCCTACTGAATCAGACGGTTGAGGCTTACTTTGGAACTTTACTCGAAGTTCACAGATTTATGCCACGTCTCCCTTGATCTGATGACTATGAGTTACTTCGGGCCTTTACCTGGAGTTCACTGATCTACACCACATTTCTTCTAGATCTAGTGGTCCAGATTCACTTCAGATGATCTGACGCTTGAGATTCACTTCAAATGATCGAACGATTGAGGTTTAATTCAACTCTTTGGCTCTCTGGGATTCAAGATTTTCAACTCTCAATGAAAAATCATGAAGTGATTTCCCCAAAGTCTACAATCTGTCACTAAGTGTCCCTCTGGATCAAACGGTTGAGATCTCCTTCGGCTCTTTGGGGTCTAGGAATCTCAACTATTAGTTGAAACCCTAATGCAATTTACCCAGAGCTCGTGATATGTTCACAATTGTCCACTCACAGATTGACGACTCTTGGATATTCGCTCTTTGGGATTTTCAAGTCTCAACTGAAAAACTCTCGAATAGATTTCCCGAAGCTGCTGGTCTGCTGACATGTATCTCCTGGAGATCAACGGTCAGGATCCTACTTTGTCTATTTCACCTCCTCTTCATCCACAAAATTCCAGAGTTATGGATCTTGCGCCACCTGTCTTCCTTGACGATGGACGGTCCCAAACTAGATCGAGACTTCGGAACTTTGATAAGTTCTCTCTCCTGCGTGTGAGAATATCTAAGGATCATGCACCTTGCACTGATCAAAAGGTTGTTGATCCTTTGCACTATCATCCAATGGCCACTATCACTCCTCCTCCTGAGATTTTGATTTCTTCTGACTTAGAAGATTTATCAGTCTTCAAAGGTCTCGACCTTTTCTCCTCCTATGATCTTTATCCTTAAAGGATTTTGACTTCCCACACACTCCTTGCGTTCGGGGATTTCGATAACTCAGTTTGAAGGATTTCTTGAAAAGAAATTATTCTCTCCCTCCTGGCATTCCTCTGTTCTTGTTCTTTGACGCTTAGTCATTCCTTGATGTTGTGCACTGCTTGCACATGGTCTACGTTTCCTATGCTCTCTCTCTGAACTCTTCTGAGTTAATATAAAACTCAGTCGACGCACTCCTTGCATTCGAGATGCACACCTTGCATACGAGTTTCAAAAGAGAAACAATTGAAACTATCCAGTTTCGTCACGAACTCATACGATCAACTTCTCAAACAATCATACATGAATGAAATGAAATGAACGACATACACATAATGTAATATTCATTCAATCACACATTTAAATGAACACAGTGCAAGATTTGGGACAATTATGTCTGTTCTATTCATTCATGAAACAAATTACATGTATTTCAGTTCTCCATTGCGTCTTTCTTCTACTCTATTTTTCTCTACTGATCTCCATTCTATCTGTATCCCTTCTTCTATTACAATACAACAACAAACTATCTAAGGACTGGCTCCATGAGCTCTCTCGTCCTGTCTGCAACCTATCCTATAAACTCTTAGCGGTTACCTACTTTGTCCTATTACAATAACTAACATTTATTTCCAGATAAGAGTCAACACTCTATATCTTCCACCCCTTATTGTCCTATATGACTTTACAAACATGACATATTTAAAAAATGTTGTTTCCAAAAATATCTCAACAACTTGATTTTCTTTCGAGTTAAATGTTGATTTGAAACTATGTCATGCTGAGATGTCATATATTTGCCTCGACGCTTTAGTCTTTAACTTTGAAGGCGATGCTCCTGCATCACAAACATACCTATAGGGAAGTGTTTATTGTTCAATCTATAGGTAAGAATACCTTTTGGTATGGGTGAAAATAAACTGTTATTAGAAACATGTATTTCATTCTAGAAGAGATGGATTGAGAAGGGTAGGGAATAATATTGGCATCCCAAGATAATTTATAGGAAGAATATATTTAAAGGTTTGTACACTCCCTTTCTGAGCATTGAGCACTCAACAACTAATTTTTGGCCATTTCATTATTTTCTTGATGGCCATCCAAACATACCTATAGGGAAGTGTCTATTGTTAAATCTATAGGTAAGAATACCATTTGGTATGGTTGAATTTAAAAAGCGATTAGAAACATGTATTTTATTCTAGAATAAATTGATTGAGAAGGGCGGGGAAGGATATTGGCATCCCAAGCTAATTTATTGGAAGAATATATTTAAAGGTTTGGGCACTCCCTTTCTAAGCATTGAGCACTTAACAAATAATGTTTGGCCATTCACACTCTAAGAAATAAGAAAAAATACTCTTATAAAGGATAAATATGAAGTTATGTAAGTATAATTGTGGGAAAATGTCTCCACAATTAAGGATAGCTATCTTGGACCTATATTTAAAAAGATTAAACATTCATTCTCTCCAGAAGATAATGTTATAGAGGGAAAAATGTTCATAGTGCAATCATCGGATTGAGATTGTAAAATATAATTGGGTAGGGAAAAGGGAAGTGTTTACAAGGATCCAAATGTTATGATTGAGTCTTACAAGGTAGAGGTTGAATAATGGATGGCCATTGGAAAATAAAAAGTAAACAAAAATTTGTATAAACAAATTTTAAATTAAAAAAAAAAAAGAATTGATTCTTGGTTCAAAGGGAAATATGTTCATTTTGTTAATTACATCATATGGGTATGGTCACCAAGGGTGGGATGGATAGGTGAGATTTTTTTTTTTATTGAGAAGGAAATTGCAACAATTAAGGTATAAAATGAACATATGGAGCATATTGGTAAGAGTGGGAGTGATGTTAATGAATGAGAACAATTTCTTGAGGATTTGGGAAGAGTGTGAGTCAATTTGTTTTCCAATAACAACTGTAACGTCATGCAATTTAGCATTGAAATTCAAATTGTTACACTAAGTTTCTTATTTACGAGATCTAGTTCTTAAATTTCAAAAATAAATCCAACCTCAGAATAATAATTCCATTAAAGAAATTATTTTCGAGAACCTGAAACCCCTTCAACAAACAATTTTCTAAAGATTTAGGAACCTATTCTTTAAACTTATTCCCATGAAACTTTCTAAAATATTTTAAATGAATGATATGAAATTATCCTTACTTATCAATGAGTATTTTAAGTAAATAATTTTATAAGATCGAGTCATTGAATTCTAGAAAGAAGGCCAAGCTAAAAAGGAATAGTACAAATTATTTGAGATCCAAAAACCCACATTTGAATTTGTTCCTATACAACGAAATCACTTCTTCTATGCCATACCGGGAAATTGCTTGTTTAAGTTTATTTTTTTTAAATTTACTAAAAAGAAGATGCGAATAATATAATATTTTTGCTTGTTTAAGTTTATTTTTTTAAATTTACTAAAAAGAAGATGTGAATAATATAATATTAACTGTGAGTATAATTGTTAATGCTAAATGTGTAGATGATATTAAACATGGAAATTTGTTATGATTGTTATTTTCAAAATCATTAAAGAATATCAAACTTTATTTTCTCCAATGTGGTTCTTAAATTATATCTGTATTTGAAGTTTTCAAGGCTAACTCAAAGGAAAAAACTTTAACATACTTGGTTCATGTGCTTATTGATAACTCGGGAGAATTCACTTTGTGAAGTTATAGATTTAATATTCATAAGGTACTTGGTTCATGTGCTTATTGATAACTCAAGAGAATGGGGGTATTTTAATGGTCCCAGTGAAAACACTCCATCACTTTGTGAAGTTAGACACTTAATATTCATAAGTATAGGAGGAAGTACACAGAATTATGTAGAATATTTAATATTAAAAATGTTTTTAAAGTACCTAAGTAATAAATGTTTACTCAAGTTACAAGTCTTTTGGATCCATTGATATTGATAGTAATAGATTGGATAAATGAAACTTTTAAGTATAGGAAAAAATACAAACATTATGTAGAACTTTTAACATTAATTTTTTTTTAAAGTACTTATACACAAATGTTTATGTCAAGTTACAAGTCTTTTACAAGTCTTTTGAGATTCATTGATAGAAATAAATTGGATTAGTGAAACCGTTTCGAGATTTTGTTATAACTAGTATCTTTAAAAAAGTAAATAGAATGGAAACACTACACAAGTTTTTTCATTTAATGTTGGATTTTCATAGGGATTAGGATTTTAAAGTTTTTTTTTTTTAAGGTTTTAGATTACTTATATTTAGTAGTTAGTTTTGAATTTTTTTTTAGGAACTTTTATTTTCTTATTTCATATTCATAGGGATGAGGACCTTTTTGATGATTTTGGATAGGTTTTTTTTATCATAATTTCTAAATTATTATAAAAGATTTTAAGGTGTTTTTTAATTGATTTTGGTTTTGTTGAAATGTTAGAAGTACATAAAGGATTTTAAGGTTATTTTTTTAATTGATTTTAGTTTTGTTGAAATATTAGAAACACATATAGAATGTAATTTCTTTTTTATTTCTAAAATTATGTTCTTTTTACGAGGAAAGAAATATTTGACATTTTGTTTTGGAGATAATGTTTTTTTTATG
>ML778646.1:427549-449020 GCA_009831015.1 Picea engelmannii | reverse complement strand
TATGAGAGGCTTTTTATTGCCTTCTCGGGGATCCCCTGGGAGAAGCATCTCTAGGTTTTGGTTTTCCTATGGCTTTTATCTTTTACCAGCTGCTTTTACCTCCTGGGCCTTTAGCCCCTTCTTCCCACAAGACAAGATGTACCTGGATGGTCTTTCTAAAGGCCAGACTAGGGGAGTGGGAAAAATGAGCGGGTTTTAAGATGAAAAGGTGAGAATATGAGGGGAGCGGACGATGGTTCTTCAAACCCATTTTGGTGGCTAACCAAAACCCATGAATACCAACTTACTAAGACACCCCATCAATCACCCCAACAATGGTCAAGTGGATTAGTGTAAAATCCAAGCAGTTATCTGAATTGAAAGAGATCTAATGCATACATAAGAAGGTTATAATGATCAAATATGACACATACCATGATACCTCGGACCAATTACCTCATGGAGTAAGAGCCTTCTTTGATACAAACCCAGGCCGGTAGTGATGGAGGTCGGTACTGCTGGCAGGACAAATCTGGCCGAGAAGAAGAAGATGGGTCCTCCAGGACCATGCTTAGGTCGCTCCTGCTCTCGGTACTCCATGTCTAGGACCATGTGGGCCTCGAGACATGATCTCCTAGTTATCCCTAGATATCGGGGATAACAAGGCCCAATTTTTTCAGCCGGCCAGCCTGAGATCCTCCAATCCAAAAAAGTGGCTAAATATGGAATGGCGGATCCAGACATGCTCTATAAAAATTTCATGTCCATATTTTATAACTGTACATACTTAGTATGTATTATTTATTTTTCGGAAAACTTGTAGGTGGGGAAGTTGGCAGATTCACGAATTTAGATTTAACTTACTTTTATATCACCAACCCGACCCACTGCTTCCCCATTTGATATTGTATTAAATGAATATAAACTGGCCCAAGTCCAATTGTGCTATGACATGAATACAAGGCCCTTAAAATTCAAATAGCTGGCAAGTCTTATTGTCAATTTGTATATCGCGAAAATGTGGGTGCTATTTGTAGGACACATAACAACAGAGGGTAAATTTTGAACCTGACGGCTCGAGAACCTGCCGTCCAAATAGTGGCTAAGTATGGAATGAGGGATCCGTACATGCTCTATAAAATCTCATGTCCATAGTTTTTAGAAGTACATATTTACTATGTACTACTCGTTTCCTCCGGATCCTGTTTAGAAGAAACAAAACAATAGAATTGCAATGTTGAGCGACCCAGTCCGTAGCTTCAACTGTCAATTTGTATATCGTGGGACTCTGGGTTCTATTTGTAGGATACGTAGCAATAGAGTCCCAGCTTTGAGCCCGCCAGACCGAGAACCCGCAATCGAAAAAGTGGACAAGTATGAAATGTGGGATCCGTACAAACTCTATAAGAACCTTGTGTCCATACCTTGTAAGAGTTCATACTTAGTATGTGTTAGTCATTTTTCAAAAAACTTCTACCTGCGGAAGTTGGCGGATTCACGACTTGAGGTTTCAATTACTTTTAGGTCACCATCCTGACCGATCTCTTCTCGGTTTGATATTGTAAGAAATGAATGTAAACTGGCCCAAGCCCAATTGTGCTATTACATCAACACGAGGCCCTTAAAATTGAAATAGTCCGCAAATCCACTTATCAATTTATATATCATAGAACTCTGGGTGCTAATTGCATGGCATGGAACAAGAAATCCCCATTCGTAAACACTTGCAAGGTTGGGCCCGCTAGCCCTGGAGTCCATCTGTGAATTTGTATATGGTGGAACTCCGAGTGTTGTTTGAGTGACACAGAATAATAGAAATGCAATGTTGAGCAACCCAACCTGCAAGACCGCCTCTCAGTTTGTATATCGCAGAACTCTTGGGTGTTATTTGTAGCTAATGGAACAATAGAGGCCCCGTTTTGAGCCTGCCATCCCGAGTACCCGCGATCCAAAGATTGGATTAAGTATGGAATGAGGGAACAATACATGGTCTATAAAATCTCATGTTCATACTTTATAAAAATAGATTTTATGTATTGCTCATTCTTTTCAAAAAATTTCTTGGTGAGGAATTTGGCGGATTCATGTATTCAGATTTTATTTACTTTTATATCAATAGCCTGACCTACCGAATGCTTCCCTGTTTCATATTGTACAGACCTCCTTGTCTAATTAAATTGTACAATATCAATATTTAATATTAATAATTTAGTATTCAAAAGAATGTCTTTAGATAATGTCCAATAGTTAATAGGGATTAGCATCCGTAGACAATCGCACGCTCGAGGCTGCCAACCCTGGAG
Organism: Picea engelmannii; assembly: GCA_009831015.1. Classification (NCBI taxonomy): domain Eukaryota; kingdom Viridiplantae; phylum Streptophyta; class Pinopsida; order Pinales; family Pinaceae; genus Picea; species Picea engelmannii. The sequence continues at coordinate 446,738 of ML778646.1, read as the reverse complement.
TTTGTCTATCAATTTGTATATCACGGAACACTGAGTATTGTTTGTATGAAAATAAACAAAAGCAGTGCAATTTTGAACGAGCCACCCCACAGGTCCACTGGCCAATTTGTATATCACGAAATTTTGAATGCTATTTATAGGCCAGGGCACAATGGATGCCCAATTTAGAGCCCGCCCGTCAGAGAAACTGTGATTCAAAAAGTGGCTAAGTACATATTTAGTGTGTATTACTTGTTTTTTTGAAATTTTCTAGTTTCTCTTTTCTCTATGCTTTTCTTTTTTGAAACGCGAGTTCTTGCATAGGCGGCTTTAACATTACATTTACATTGTTACGCCACCTGCGACTAGCACCTAAACTTCCACAAATTACAAATTTGCAAACAAACCCCCCTTCATCTCGTATATGATCGCTTTATGTTTGCTTGGTCCTTTTTCCCAATGTCTCATGCTTTTATATACAAAACTCCAGGTTTAACAATATACAAATTTCCCTCTCGCCATTATGCTCCCGTTGTTCCCCTACGCACAAAGAGCAGTCGAAATTCCATGACTTACAAATTCACGGTTGATATCTGTCACTGAGATGCAATATGACCATCGACCCTTCACGTCTCTTGGGTATATCTTCTGTCATTTTTTATTTTGTAACCCGCCCGACCTCTTTGCATACTTAGGTATTTCTTGGAATTGGTTTCCTGGGTTAGCCGGTGCTTCTCCATCACCACTGCCTTTGTACTTGTTTCCAGATATGCAATAATTAAGCTTTAATTCTAGTACTTCATCCTGTAAGAACTGTTAATATTGTTATTAATGTCCGAAAGTCCGAAGAATATTTGTCATTACTATGAATTAAACTAAGATATGCACACAAGTATGTTATCCTTTCCAAGTATTCATTTCAAACACAATGAAATCTGTTTTTTGTGCACGAGCGGGTTGGCGCTTTTAAGAAATTTCTAATTCTTAATCTCTCTTCTTTGTCACCGCGACCTTTGCACTTATTTCTAATTGTGCAATTAGTGAGTTGTGATGGTGATAGCTCCGCACGAACCCTGGAGATTGTCATTGATAAGTGAAAGGATCGAGAAGATATTCCATTGATATGCATTAAACCATAATTTGCGTAGGGTTATATTATCCCTCCCTGATTTTCATTTCAAACATCATCTCGAGCAAATGGAAATTCTTAATAACTTGTGGCAGTAGTTTTGTCCAGCCACATTAAACACATTGGGGAATAATGGCTAGAGGTTCCATTATTCCAGGGCATATTCTTACTACTCATCTCCCTCTTCCCAGGAGAAAAAAAGTAGATGGTCCCTTGGTACACTGAGAGATATATTTCAATCGAAATAATTCCAAGGAAACCCTACCTTCTCAGAGAACCTACCCAATTGCATTCATGGCTGACGTGGAAGTTGATGTCATGAATTCCGAGCCGGAAGAAGATGATCTGATGGCCGATGATACAACAATGGATGATGGAAATGCATATAATATTCCCACTACTGTGCCCAAATTGAAATGAACCATAACAAATGAAACTTTTCGGCTCGGTGATGGAGGTCCTGGCAACACCAAAAGGAGTTTCAGAAAAGAAACTGACGGTAAACGTAAGACACACTTTGCAGTGCGAAAGTAGGAATTCCAGAATTCCAAATTAGTCTGTTCTGGGTGGAAGAGTTTCACTATAAATCAATGATATGTTGATGCTCACAGAGATATATATCAATCCAAAACATTATTAACTAACATCTTCGGGAATCGAGTCCAAAACACTCACTGCTGCAAGGAATTTTTCTACTAGTCATCTCCTTCCGCCCAGAATGGACTAATTTGGGCCTCTGGAATTGCATGCGCAACCTGTGCTCCTGAATTTTTTTGGACTATGCAAAGGTGGTTTCAGCTAAGGGCTATTCCATTTTCCCTGCAACGTTTTTCCTCTTCTTCCACACGGGAAGCTTTTTAAAACTATCAATTTTAGCACAGGATGATTCATCAAGGAGAAAACTGCGAGGATCTTGCATACTGCGGATCTCGTGCCTGTGTTTGTCACAGATACATTCAATGTTTGGCCTGAAGAACTGGGTCCAATTTCTAAGGATAGATGTACAATACTGGGTGTTCTTATTTTTTTACATGGATTTTCTATTAAAAAAAATTCCTTCGACTCTTCCATGCTACTTCTTTTCTGGATTTAACACATGTTCTCATCGGCATGGTTCGATGCTCTCGTACTTATTTTCTATTGTGTTTACTTAGGTTATTTTTTCTAAGATGGAACATTTAACAATTATATGACAATGTAATGTGTCAATCCACCAACCTTTTATGCAAACAAAATATGGATTACATAGTTTGAAACCAACGTTCAATTCTATTCATAATGCAGATAGAACATAGAAATACCAGTGTACAATGTTGCAGCAAAATCATTATTAAGTTTTAATGCTAACAACCCATAATGCAAGAATTTTAATACTTGAGTTAATATGTTGCATTCATGAAACAATGTATCAACAACACAGTTACACCCACACATTCCAATAAAATCTAATCTTCAACAAAGCATTTGTTGGGAACTAGTAGAAAATGAAGTTTAGTAGTTAAGTTAATATGTTACAGTCATGGAAGAATGTATCAAGAACTACAATGCAATTAATATGTTATAAATTACTATAAATCTTGGTACAATTGGAATAAAATCTAATCTTCAACAATGCATTTGCTGACAATTAGTAGAAAATGATGGTTTTGCAACAATGGGGCTTCTTTGAAACCAATTCGCGCTTACGAAAACTACCTTCCTCCTTTCTATTTTTCCACTCTTTTATTTCCATGTAGTTTCTCTTCCTTGTTACTTAATCATTTTTTTCCTGAAAATGCCTTGCATTCGCGGCTTATCGAATTCACATGTTTCCAACGACCAGTTCCCTTTCTTTAAATTGAACCTACCACATTTGTGGCACATAAGCTATATTAAAGGGAAAAACATTTCCTCTATAGTTCCGTGTCCTGAAAACAACACCCACAGTTCTGCACTATACAAATTGACAACCGAACTTGTGGGCTGGCTTGCTAATAGAATGCCTTGGAGTTCTGCGATATACAAATTGACAAATGAAGCATACAAGCAAGAACCAAGTAAATTCATGGATCATATTCCTCATTCACACTTGCACTCATGCTCTTTTATTGCGACACTGATTGAACGCTTCCCCATTCTATACATAGAAACTTCTCTGACCCCAAATTCTCGATAGGCGGGCTCTAGATTGGACTTTTGTTGTTCCATGGCCTGCGAACAGTACCGTCACTTCTGCGATATACATATTTGCAGCTGACCTTATATCATACCCTCTTCTGTATTACGGTCCACCTATCATGCCCTCTTCCATGGTATACATTTTGCACTGAAACTTCTGAGAAATACAATTTAACCATCGTGTCCTCGCATATTTTGCGGAACTATTGTCACCCCCTTTTGAAGCCCGTCTTTCCACTTTCCATACTTCACCATTTATTCAAGTTTCTTTGGCAGATCGTCATTTTGGTGGGTTAAATAAATATTCAGTTCCTAGTCATTGTTTCTTGTGCATGCGCCCCTTTGCAATTAGAAGCTGTCAATTATATATAAGATCTTATTTCTAGGCATGCAATTAGAAATTTCCCTATTCCATAGTTACCCACTTTGTCAGAATTCTGCAAATATACAAACCGACCGCTGAACTGCCCCATCATGATCTCTTCCGTTTTACACATTTTGCACTCAAAAATTTTGATACATGAAATTTGACCGTGCAACACTCGGCTGTCCTGACTATCCCCATAACCCTTTTTTGAATCTCGTTCGACCATTTTCCAGAGCTTGTTATTCTTTCCTTTCTCTTCGTCATCTCCGACACCTTCACACTTGTCTATAATAAAAGAAAAATAATATTTTATATATATATATATACATATCTTGTTTCAAAATATGGAATTACTGGCATTTAATTCTGACAGGCCATCATGCAAGAACCGTATAAATTGTCATTGATGGGCGAAAGGCTCGAGGAGATCTCATATTGATGTGCACTAAACAATAATTTTTGGCGGAATTATATTATCCCTTCCGAGTGTTGATTTCAAAATCATGAACTCTCGTTCGCACGTCGTGGCCTTCACACATTCAGGAAACCTCCAATATTTAATTGCTTCTCACCGTACCCTCCACCTTCACATTTCTAAATATGCAATAAATAAGCTTTACTGCTAACAGTTCATCATGCTCCACCCATAGAGATTGTCATTAATCAGCCAAAGGCTCGAGGAGCTTTCCCATTCATAAGCATTTAACCAAGATTTAGCGGAGAGTTACATTACCAACTCTAACTGTTCATTTAAACCATCATCTGTAGCAAACCAACACTCTCATAAACCTATGGAATCAGCTCAACAACACTTCTATGGAGATACAGTCAACATCTTCAGGCGCGAGGACCAGAACTTCCAGTGGTCCAGGGCATATTCTTATTACTCAGGCTCTGCCGCAAAGAACCAAGTAATTTGGACCACCGGGATTGCTCATGTAGGCTGTGTCCTTGAGGTTTTTAACTGTAAGGACCTGGTCTCTTGGTGCGCTGATAAATTTATTTTCAAGAAAAGAATTATTCCACTACGGGATCGCTTTTCTGTTTCTTGGTCACCTCAGGTTTTTCGCCAGATGCTAAAATTGTTGGAGACAACATTGTCATTCAAAGGAGAGGAGTGCAAATAGTTCCTAGCATAGCATAATAATGGGTTGGACCTCTTGCCCCATTTTTTGGAAAACCCACTTCTAGTTCCTTAAGATATTACAAGCATGCAGGTTAGTTCATTTAGAAATCCATTTTGCGAAATTTCTTGGTTGTTTACAAGAATAAGTACAGGGGAAGATCCAGGGTTTAACACTACAACAATGCACCAACAAAACCCTAACGACCGACCCTTTCGGCAACACCTACGAAGAAGATGAAGTCTCACCCAAGGTAGAGGCAGGGGTGGTTCCAAAACTCAGGTGTCTGCAACCTTAGCTGGGACACAGATCTGTGATTATAATACTTAATAGAGCACTTAGCACCATCAACTTGACATTATTTAAACAATATCTACTTCGCATATAAAACAGAGCATCAAATCTAATGTATCTAAGAACTTATCATAAAGAAATAGATTAGATCTAGTAGATTTGAGCACTAAGCAAGTTCACATAGGTCAGATCTAGCATCTAGGGTCATCATAAGCACAAAGCACATACAGATCTATATATGTATATCAAAGCACTTAGAAATTAAAGACATAAACACATTAGAACATCCCACAGAGCCAAATAACACAATATTTACGTGGTTTACCCCCACCCCGGGGCTATGTCCACCAACTCTTCTTCTTTATTATCTTCAATCAATCATCTACATGCACAGAGCCACAAAAAACCTAATCTACATAGGAAAAGAGATCTGTGTGCACCTTGACAAATCCTCCTTCCCCGAGTTAGGTCTAGCACAAAGCCTTTCACAGTCTGTTACAACCACTTGCACTTAGCTCTACAAGGTTCTGACAATACGAAAAGAGCATCTACAAACCATACTTGCACTTACCACTTATATTATTGGCCCGCTACTTATGTCACCTAGCTACTTATTTATACTTTACAAAATAGGCCTAAAAAATGGGTAAACCCATGGGCCTACATCCCATGCCCGTTACATAATCCCAAATCCAAAAAAGGACCCAAAAAGGGGTCACGATCCCGCAATATCTGCTTCGTCTTGCGCTCCTCCTTTGACAGTTTGTCGAATTCGAAAATGGTCAAACATGACCAAGAACCCTCAAAAGTTGGTCAAGGGACAACAAGCCCCCAACACTCACCTTTGACTCAACAAGAGTTAATCTGGTCTAAATAGTTCTACTTTGAACACCTCGAGCTTGGCTCGAGATGCTTCGACTTGTTGTTGTGCTATGGCCTCCTGTTCAACGAAATCTTGGATGACTGCTTCATTGATAGGTCCCTCTAGACGCTATTCAGCTGTAGTGACAACCTTCTCTAGCTCTAGTCCTTGGCCTTCTACCACTGTAAACAATTGATAGGCCTTATCTTGTACAGGTTGGAGCCTCTAAGTTTCCTCCATAAATATTCTCTGGATAGTGTGCATCTACTACCGTGCGGTGCATTTCTCTTGGGAGCGCTTCATTCTTTCTACAGTTGACAGGGGCTCCAACTACGCATGTATCTTTTTGGCTTGATACTTTACCTCTTGGAGCTGTGACTCCAGTGCCTTGAATTTTGGGTTCTCCGTGAGTTGTTCATAGGTCTGGGCACTGTGATCAGTGAGTTTCTTACAATTCAGGGTAAGAGCCTTTATCCTTTCAACTACACTCCGGGCGGTTTCTTCTCTTTGTCTCTTACATCGTATGGGGTCTCACGTACACTGCGTAGCTCCAAATCTTCTATGCATTGATGTAGCTGTTGGATGGCTTCTACAATTTAGTTCACCTGCTGTGTAACTCGGTCTTCTACCTTGATTTATAAGACTTTCATAGAGAGAAGTGCTATGTTGACTGCTTCTTTTACTTCGATTTTCTCTGTGAGCAACTGTTCCTTTTGTTGTTGTAGATGTCTTTTTTCTTCATCAAACTTTGCTTGGAGATAAATCTTTTCTTGTTATGTAGCATTGCATTGCTCTATGAATACTCCTTGTACTTGTGTCAAATCCTGGGTGGCTTTCTCTATTTCTTCCTATTCTCGTCGAAGGCGTGCTTTGACTGTATCGGCTATGCGTTGGAGTTGAGCTGGCTCATCTCCCAATTCTGGTTCTCCTGGCGTAGTGGAGACTATGAAGTTGCACTGTAGGGATTGGTGTACCCCTCAGAGTTCAGACTCAATTCGGTCATACATATCCTCTTGCTTTTCTTCTTGTTTCTTTTCTATTTCCAGCAAAGCATCTTGCAGGGATGCTATGAGGAAGTCAAAGTCATCGGAGATGAGGACAGTCTGCATCTTAGTCATGGTGTCCTTTGATTTCTTCCGGGAGGAAGGTTTTAGAGGTGAACCTTTCCTCTTCTTCTCGGGGTCAACCTCATCTTCTTTCTTCTGTTCAACTTATTTTTCATTCAACTCTTCACCATAACCTCCTCGCTCTGGTGATATGGAAGCAATTTTCATGGATGTGTTGTCTAATTATTGGACCTCTTCGGTCTTCTTTGTCCTGTTGGGTCTAGGTGTATCCTACACTGTTTCTAGGTTGTTGATGTCGGATATCTCCACAGGTTCTGCTAGAATAAGGAGGTCCTCCGACCAGTCCTTAGTGATCTCCTCCAAATCCTCCTCCGTCATCTTATAATAGGATTGAATATGCTGCTTGTGTTCATCGGTGCGCGCTGTGATGTAAATAAAATGTCGATCTGTGTTGAACTTCATCAAAGGCCCGAAATGTTGTAGAGTGTTCAGATTCATGCAAGGCTCGAACTGTATGGCTATCTTCAGCTGATTGTAGTAGGTATGAAAAAAAACATTTTACTTCCACTGTTTATTCATGTTTCTTGAATACCAAAGTTTACTTAACTTCGCGACCAATGGTTCAAATGGATCGATGTCTAGGAAGTTCGCACCTTCCAGCATCTCCCAGGAAATAAAAGCTATAATGATCAAGAGCCAGGTGAAATGAAATTCATATCCTTGATCCTATGCTTCTTTGTAGTCGAGTTCCAACTAGTTCACCAGATATTTCACCCAGTTCATCTGAAGGCCTTCCGCGCACTTCCCTACGAGGTCGACTACAAAACTGGTGACTTGGGTAGGTCGGTTCTTTATTACTAAATTCCCTGCAATCAATTGATAGGCAAGGTGAACTACACCACTCTGGATAGAATATACCTTGTAGCTTCGTGTTCCCTTCTTGACATCACCATAAGTGTCCTTGATCTTCTGTGCTAGAGCGCAATCAATGGCTTTTCCTGGGTAAAACTCTTGTGGATCAGGTCCTTTCATAGTCAAGTCTGTGATCCGATTGATCAACGTCAGATCAACTATTATATGGCATTTTAGCCACAAATAACCACGATGGTAACAAGAAAGAAACAACTTGACACAGGAATTGACTTTCTGGTGTCTACCAAAGTGGGGAATCTTCATGACGTTCAGCAGGGTGGACTGAGCGAGGTTCATAGTCCATGAATCGGGGATTATATTCAAATTCTTCCCCTTAGTTATAGTCAGGTACTTATGTGGGGCGATCATGTTATAGACTTTGCGATCTCCAAGGTTGAATTTGCTAAACTTCAACGCTGCAATCTTATCTTGGTCTGCTCGAACTGCACATATCCCCTTTGGGAGGCACGCCATAACCAAGGTGTATTTGAAATCTCTGGGCATGCTGTCTCGATTTACTGCACCACTCAGGGGTGGAATATAGGCAGGTAATATGGTCAGGATCAATTTTTCATTCACTAGATCATCCCTGTGCTTTGTTTTCTTTTCATCTTATGGCTGGTATGGTTCGGCTCTGCGAGCAATGCACGAATAGGCTGGCAGTGCTCTCGTCGATGATGCTTGTACACCTATAAACATCGACATGACTCTTTGATTCATGAGGTTGATAAGAACTTCTTCAACAACTTTCTTTACAACGCTCAACTCGTCTGACATACACACTCGTGGTTAACAATCTCGGGTTTGGGGAGTAACTTAGATACTGCAATAGAATAGGCAGAAAGAGTGCGATGATCACTGTATAAAATCAACTTAGTCTGTGGTCTCAAACTCTCGGTTGGAAAAAGTGTTCTCGGTGCATGGTGCGATGGGATAAATAGGTAACTCAGAAATGGGTCACTTGCAATGGGTATGAAGCCTTCATTAACTTTGTTCTGTCTGTTATGGCACAATCTGAATGGTCGAATGGCGAGCTATCTGTCCATAAATTTATTTCTACCCGTTTGGAGCGTTGGTCTAACGGTAATAATGTCCCTAATGGCTATATTTCTTCTCCATGGAGAAGTTCCATGTGTCTATGTTCTGATATCCCGACGAATCTCCAATTTTGCAAATTTTCCTTTTGCGAGGTCCCCTCTGTAACCTTCTGCAACTTTTTCGTCTTAGCTCTCTTCTTACTTAGCTTTCTAGCCTTCTCCCCAGTGAGATTCATCTCAGTATGCCTTTTTCCATTCTGATTCTTATCCTCTTTTGGCCTAGTTACTTCACGTTGTTGAGATTCTTTCCTAAGATTCTAGGGTGATCCTTCTTCTTTATCTGCAATAGGTACTTCAATATTCTATGGGTCTTCTAGTGTTCTTGCAACTTCGACATCTGGGTCTCTGGTGTTAAATAACTTCGATCTGTTATTTTGTTCTTCAATCAAGTGTGTGATCCTTCTAGTCATGAATTCTTTTAACTCTTGCTTCTTCTTCTCTAAAAATTCTTCTTCTTCTTGCCTTATAGCCTGATCTCTTTCAATCCAAGGTTTTCCTAGTAGCATGGTAAATGGGGTATTGTTCTCAATAAATTTAATAATCTCAAAATCTTCCTCTGTCGAAGTTCCATTGGCATTCATAGGTATCCGGGTGAGCTTTCCACATAGGTTTATCAGATTTCCTTTGAATAGTCCTATTCCTCCTAATGAAGGAATAATAGCAGACCTCCCAATAGCTTCCGAAGTTCTCTCTGTCATGATATTCACCTGTGTTTCCTCATCTAGAACAAAGTCAATGTCGAAGTCTCTTATTCTTTCTTCAAGGTATTCTTTTTCTTTGAATATCTCTGATAATCTGACGTGTCAGTGGTCATTCAGGGTTTATTTCATCTGTAGCAATACTTTCTCTGATTCTTTGTGAGATTTTGTCATAATCTTAGTTTCTAGATATGCCTTAGGGTTTTCTTGGTTCATATTCATTCTTTCAACCTTAACAATCATTCTAGGGCAATCCAATACTTCATGGTTCATAGATTTACAACAAAGGCAACTAGCTATTCTCTCAGGGAATTCCTTAGCAAGATGTCCCAGTCTTTTGCAACTGTAACATAGGGTTAATTCTCTCTTTCTTTTAAGTGATCCCCATCCTTTCGTGTACTACGTGCTAAGATTGTGGTAGCTAACCTGCAAACATTTATTTCTAGGATCCTGCATACACTTATTAGTCCAAACATTCTTTCCATGCATAGGTATAACATATTTTTCAGTATTCTTATCAGATCTACGCATATCAAATATTCTTTCATCTATTAATACCCTAGTTTTCAAGCTAGGATAGAATATATCAAACATACCTAGATCCATACTGTTGAAACAAAAATTTCCACTTATCTTACTTCTATAGAGCACAAAGATTTTAGATCTAGAACTTTTCAATATTCTTACCTTTATCAAAGCATAGATCTTTCATATCTTACCTCTTTTAATAAAAAAATATCACTTTTACTTTTCTCAGAGCACAAATATTTCAGATCTTACCTCTTTTCTTCAGATCAGACTTATTTTCCTTAGCACAGAGCTTATCAAACTAAGTAGAGTACTGTGCACTAGAGAAATAGATCTATGCACAGAGCTTTCACAATTTTAGGTCGGATCTTTACATAAAGCTTCTTCTTCCTCAATTCCCAACAATCATAGTTTCAGGTCCCGGCAACGGAACCATTTGTTGGCATAGGGGCAGACCCATGGTTCAAATCTACAACAATGCACCAACAAAACCTTAACTACCGGCCCTTTCGGAAATACTTGCGAATCATATGAAGTATCACCCGAGGTAGAGGCAGGGGTGGTTGCAGGAATCAGGTGTCTGCAACCTTAGCTTGGACACATATATGTGATTATAATACTTAATAGAGCACTTAGCACCATCAACTCGTCATTATTTAACCAATATCTACTTCGCAGATAAAATAGAGCATTATATCTAATGTATCTAAGCACTTAGCATAAAGAAATAGATTAGATCTAGCAGATTTGAGCACTAAGCAAGTTCACATAAGTCAGATCTAGCATCCAGGGTCATCATAAGCACAAAGAAAAGACAGATATATCTATCTATATCAAAGCACTTAGAAAGTAAAGACATAAACACATTAGAACATCGGATAGAGCATAATAACACAGTATTTACGTGGTTCACCCCCACCCTAGGGATACATCCACCAACTCTTCTTCTTTATTATCTTCAATCGGTCATCTACATCCACAGAGTAAAAAAAACCCTACTTTGCATAGGACAAGAGATCTGCGCGCACCTCGCCAGATCCTCCTTCCCCGAACTAGGTTTAGCATAAAGGATTTCACAGTTTGTTACAACCACTTGCACTTAGCTCTACAAGGTTCTCACAATATGCACAGACCATCTACAAAACAATCTTTCACTTACCACTTAGCTTATCGTCCCACTAGTTATGTCACCTAGCTACTTATTTATACTTTACAAAATAGGTCTAAAACATGGGTAAACCCATGGGTCGACATCTCATACCTGTTACATAATTGCAAATCCCAAAAAGGACCCGAAAAGGGGCCTAGATTCCATGATATCTGCTTCATCTTGCGCTCCGCCTTTGATAATCTGCCAAAGTCCAAAATGGTCAAACATGACCAAGAACCCTCAAAACTTGGTCAGGGGGCAACAAGTCGACAACAATTGTTTTTCGGATGGCTCTTTATATTTTGTATTTCACAGTCAACGAACAAGCCATTTTTTATTGGGTCACGTTAATTTCCCATGAAATATGTCATCCTATTTAGTTTTTTCAATAGCGCATTCCTTTCGATTTCCACAATGGTCTCTATCCAAGGATGTCAACTGTGAATTCCACCCATTAACGTTCTGGTACCAGGCCTTGTGGAAGCACAAGGCTTCCCACTGTTTTTATGAGGTTTTTAATGGCTTTGTGTCTGTTTTCAAAGTTTTCTTGTTAGGAGAATATGCTCCCCGCATATCTGAACAAGCAACTAGGTTTTTGGACAAGAATGTGACACTCGAACATTTGGATAATTACACTGTCATAAGAATTTTTTCCTCCATGGAACAACCTGCTCTCCTTCCATGTCACATTATGGATAAAATGTTTGTTGCATAAGTAGCACGTCAATACAACTAATGGTTCCATCTGTTCCAAAGGAAGAAAAAAAAACAGTTCATTCCTCTTCCTTTGAAAATAGGGGAGTTCGTGTTGAAAAACGTCAACAAAATTGATGATTTCGTAGCACATTCTACCATCTCCAACTTGCGATATGATAAAATCATAAGAGGTTTTGACCCCTATAATATTTTTCAACAACATTTACAAACACTTGGCCTCGACGATTCGTTTTTAGAAAAACACCTATCCAAAATTAGAGATAGTGTCGACAATGGTCCCGCCTCTGATGTCGATGACATAGACACAATGCAAAGTTGCACTAAATTGTACACACAACAGGGGAAAGGCCCTGGTGACAAGAGTATTCAATATGAAAATACCACTCCAAAAAGTATGACATCCCAGAGCATCGCTCCAATGACCCACCACAACAATAAAGAAACTTAGAGTTCTTCAAACGAAAGAGGAGATAACGACCCTCCTCACTCTAAAAGTAATAGTTCTCACAAGCTTCTAGTAGAGAAGAAGAGAAAAAAGAATGTGGGGCAGGCGAAAGAGCTGGAAATTCAGAGTGAGAAAAAGTAACTTGACACTGATCTAGATAGCATGATGCGCTTCTTTGATCAGCCCAGAGACGCCATCCACCATATCCATCCAATGGACATATCTGTTACCGAAAATTTTGATGAAGATGAATCGTTCATGTTCCAGAGCGTTGTTTTTTATAGCCAGACCAAAAAATTGATAATTGAAAAAAAAGATGTTAAAAATAAGAAAGGAAAATCTCGTTCAGAGGTTGACCTTACCAACATGCGACCATCCCAAATATGTCAACTTCACACCGCAAGCGGAGAAGCAGTTCATGATTCCATTGGAGCAATCGAGACCGAGAATGCCAGACTGAAGGAACAGGTCAAGGAATTGGAAGACGCTTTCATTCCTACGTCATTGCTTGTCAATCCTTTGGCAATAGCCACGCATGGCACCCCTACAGCCAACGTAAGAGCATCCTCCACCCTGCTCGCATCCTGTAAAGGATATGTGGAGAGTAATATCAAAAAAGGAATGGAATTAGTTATCGAGGCGTGGAAAATATCACAAACCATCACTTCCCTTGGAAACAGGGAACACAATTTTCTCGAGCATTTGCAGGCCAAGTTAAAAGATGAAGAAAATTTCTTTTTAAAAACGGTCATTCCTTTTGCCAAGATTGTCAACAATATGACAGAAACAAAAAGAAGAGAAGAAGACCTTCCATCCAAAATCCGGATCGGTCAATTGAATGCATGTTGGAAAAAAAAATGAAGAACCTTCATCTCATTGTTCAGTCATGTGAATAAGCCATATCCAACAAAGATAAATCATTCACAAGGCTATCAAATATAGACTTAGCCGAGAAAACCAACAACTTCCAAGACCGCAACTTAATCGCAAACTCCTTGCCCCTAACCAATCAAGAGTTCGATAAATAGGTTTCTATGTTTAAGGCTTTGTCTCTGGAAGAATTTTACAGCATCCTTCAATTTGATCAATCTCACATCCATGACTGGCTAGTCAAATATGCAGTACAGAACGAGAAAATTCATCAGGCTCTCTCTAATCTTTCTATCGACTTCCGAGAATTAGAAAGCGACATTTTCAACATAAAAATCCAGAATGAGATCAACGTCGCCCCAATGAGAAGCTTCATTGAAGAACGCCTCGAAAGAGAATTGAAACAAGCCGTCGACGAAAGGCAACAAGCATTTGTCAACATTCTAGCAACCGTCGAGGACATCCTTGAAACCGCAGTCGTCGACGACATCAATGAAACGACAACCGCAAGAAAATAGCCAAAGGGCTCATATGTACCCTCACTGTAAAAATATTGATCGCATCCTGCTTTGTTTATCAACCCAGTTATTCCAGTTTCTTAAATAGAGATGTACATGCAAACATTTATGCATTTCCATTTATTTATTTTGTAGGTATTGCACTATATCTTCTTTCCACAATCCTAGTCTACATGACAAACGCATTGAAATTCTGGTTTATATGTAACAGACTTTAATTTTTTTGTATATTTGCAATAGTATGTAACAAATTTTATTTTTTTTAACATATTTCAAATAAAAATGTTTTCTTATCTCCTTTTAAATTTATGTTTTCATAGGTTCTTATTTTTTTATATATTTGAAAATAAATGGTGCTCTACAATGCAAGTGTCATTTACAAATGCATTTAAATTTTTATATTTTTTTATCTCCTTTTAATTGTATGTCTTCATATATTTTTATCTTTCACGAGTTCATATGGCAAATGCATTTAAATTTCCAAATTTATTCTTCCACTTTCAACAAATTTTTAGTTTGTTATATAGTTTCAAAAAATATATGTTTGCTATATAATTTCAAAAAATAGATGGTGCTCTGCGTGCCAAACTTCATTTTCTTTTGCCCCATGTTCCATGATATACATGTTGCACACAACATTTCCATCATATACATTTTGCACCAAACATTTTGTTGGGCCCCATTTTCCACAATTTGCTTTCTAACCTCATTGGCATGGACTACACTGCCACTCGGCTTTGTTACATCTTAATTATCCAATTTTAATAATAACATCAATCTTTTATTATAGCAATAATATTATTTATTTATGAGATATAACTTATTTTTATTAAATAATCAACCCCATAATATTATGTATTAAGTTAAAGATTAAAATTATAGTAATATGATATTTGAAATTTTAATAAATAATTCCTATTATATATTGATTATGTAATTTAAATAATTAAAATCTGCAATTCCTTAATAAAATTTGAAAAAAAATGTCCAAAATATAGTACCAAAAAAATTAAATCTTAACACATTTAAACAACCCTTAAAACTGTTATAAGCATTGACTGAAATTTCAAATACTACAATCCCATGTTTAACATATTATTCTGTTCCACTAATAAGGCCGAACAAATCAACAAAAATAGAAGCTGAATCATCTAGTCAACCACCTAATAAGTGCCAATAAAGTTCGTTTCATCTTTTACAATACAATACCTGCTGCACAATAAATAATACAGCATACAATTGCAGGTTGGTTCGTTTTCAGTCTATTCACAGCGATGGAACTGAGGCAACGATATACAATTACTTGCACAGGCAAGGGCGGTCCCAATTTTTGAGAATGTATCCTGACTCGGCAGCGTCCTACTGGCCCACCGTCCACGCCTGCTTGAAACCCTAGTAATGATTCCAAATGGGCTTGTATTTGACACATCAACCTTGATCTTTGCACCCAAAATCCTACATAATCTTATCAGCACACTAAAAGAGAAGAATAGCAGGCCAAACATATCTTTTGTCTTATCAGCACAATAAAAGAGAAGAATAGCAGGCCAAACATATCTTTTGTTTGTTATGCTCAAATTCATCCAGATCATCAGCAATAAAGAATACGATTCTCTCTGGAACTTTGATAACTTTGATGCGAGGGAGGGCCGAGGGGGGCAGGTTGGTATTGCGGCGGACATGAAGGGGGAGCGACCGTTGAAGTCATTTGTCGTGGTAAATGAGGGAAAATCGGGGCAGGAAGGGTGGAAGGGAGCGAAGGCATATTCTACAGAACGTTTTTCACCGAATTAGGATTCAAATTCCGTTCCAAAAATCTTGTAAGGTTTTTGCAGAAAACCAGCCCGAGGCACATCAAAATCTTCATTGTCAGAAATTAAAAACATCTCCGAGCTTGTGGATGTCGTTCGTGGCTATCGGTTCTTGTCAGTTGCAGATTTTGACTTCTAAAACTTGGCAAAGAAAAAGGAAAACCTGAAAACTTGATAGTGATCCGGATTTTGATAAGGGTGGTTCCGGATTTCGGTGAGATAGAGTGTACAACTTCTTAAAAAATGAGTTTTAGGTCTCAAAGAGTACTAAGAGAAAAGACGTTGGAGAGGAGGTCTCATGAAAACTGATCTCGTGGTGATTACAGAGAGGACCGAGATGAAAAATGTTGAGCCAGAGAAAAGAGAGCTGGACCAAATTCAGAAAATTTACATAGAGTAGTTCAATCTGAGGATCTGGGTAGGCTCATACGCAGTAATCAGCAGTTGGGTTATGTCTATTTTGGGAAATTTTTGTGAAGAAGCTCAAGGTGGACCCAAAAAACTTGGAATTCGCTGAATCTGAGTAGCCTCGTATAAATCTGAGAACCCTCATATAGAATTGGGATTTTGATGATTGGGTCGCCATGGATGGGAGTAATTCTATGTTTAGCAGGCCCAAGTCCAAGGAAAATTGTCATATTTACAAGCTTCCCGAGCTCCAAAAATATGAAAGCATTGAGGATCGTTGTGAGATTGTTAGAATAAAACTTACTTTAGTAAGAGATAACTATGACTGTTGTAACTGTGAGTTTCAACCATGACTGTTGTAACAGTGAGTTTCTAGGTTTACTATTTTTAGCTAATCATATCCACTTGAGTCAGTGATCTGAATGCTATATATATGTAACCTCCATTTGTTTGTTAAGTAATGAAAACTGTTTTATGTTGTGTGAATTAATTCTTCCAATTTTAATTTGGTATCAGAGCAGAGGTGGCCTGCACATTTGAGTGAGAGCTATTGAAAAATGTTGTTAGCGGTGAGATGAGGGGATCGGTTAAGGCACATTTGAGTGAGAGCTATTGAAATGTTGTTAGCGGTGAGATGAGGGGGATCGGTTAAGGACTGGTTGAAGAAATCGTTGCTGGTTGAAGGAGATATGCGCTGTCTGCACGATTCTCCCCATCGAGAGAGCCCCTGTTGCTGTTCTGCGTGGTAGTTGCCTTAAAGGAGATCCATCGTATATGTTTTCCGCTGAAGGAACCATTGCAGGCCGTGTGCGAGTGAGGGAGATCTGGTGCTACTGCGTGGACTCGTGAGATTTGCATGAGTTAATGCGTGAATTTAGTTGAGAATTGGTGCGTGGTGCAAATAGTAAGTTTTCTTATGGAGTGATATGGTGCAAATCGTAAGTTCTTTTTATGGAGTGATTTGGTGCATGTAAAACATAAATTTTCTTTTTCGTTGGAGCGTTGAAAGAGGAAGGGTGAGTTTTATGAGTCATTCACGATTTGCATGCATGCATATGTGGAGCATTAATAAGATTTGCATAGTTTTTTTTTAAATAAAAAAGGGGGATATTTTGAATATTAAAGTGAATGCATGTCGATAAAGTAAATGCATGTGTATACTTGAAGTTATAAATCTTTTTATTAAAGTGGGTAAAAGATTTAAGGATGAAGGAAGGTGAAGTGGAAGTTAGTTCACATTCTGAAGTGACACTATACTCCAAAGGAAAATGCATCACTCGTGCAATAGATCTCTCCACGAAGTACGATTATCTCACTAAGGAGCTATCGCATTCAGAGCAAATGGCCATCGAAAATATTTTAGCGTTTGGTATGTCGGTGTGGATAGATATGAAGGAAGAACCACCATAAATAGTCATTGCCCTGCTTTTCTACTTATATATGTATGTGTGGTGTGCTTAAAATTTTGTTTACGTATGTTAGATATATTATATGTGTGTGAGAGAGTGTGATTTTATTTGTAATCAAATGATAACAAACCAATCATTGAACAAAGTAGCATATGTTAAAGCTATTGGTTCTCGACATTCTTCGGTGCCAAGAGAACACATCACTGGTTTGAGTATGTGTACAAGTCTGTTGGTGGATCTTGTTGTTCTTCGGTGCTCCAAGATCAACAGTTACAGGTTATGTTTTGTGTATGTGCGGTGAGTTTAAAGTTTTTATATAAGTGTTTATGTAAAAATAAGAATTGTATCTTGATGCAAGCTGGTAGCCCCAGTTTCAAGTACAATGTTTTTATTGGAAGTCACCTTGTGTAAAGGAATGTTGAAGACATTCAGTATCCAAACTATTATTCTATATACTGAAGGATAGCCGAAAGAAAAAATCCGACAGATGAAGGCAAGTTAATAGAATGCATCAATAATTGGCACCTTTTATCACAGAAGCCCCGATGAGCTGAGTTGTCAAATTGTCCAGTATACAAGTGCTACAATGATGGTCAGAAGTGTTCTGACTTTAAATGTGTCGATGGAAAGCTCGAAGAAGAGGGAGAAGAAAGAGCGGAAGCCGTGTGATTGCAGAGTGAGTTTCAGTGCTGAGGAAGACCAGATGAGAGAGACAGATGAAAGTTCTAGTGTTGTAATCTTTTGTGTTGTATTGTAATTTGTAAAGTAAGCATTAAGGGAGGGTGTTAGAATAAAGCTTACTTTAGCAAGATATAACTATGACTGTTGTAACTGTGAGTTTCAACCATGACTGTTGTAACAATGAGTTTCTAGGTTTACTATTTTTAGCTAATCAGATCCACTTGAGTCAGTGATCTGCATGCTATATATGTAACCTCCATTTGTTTGTTAAGTAATGAAAACTGTTTTATGTTGTGTGAATTAATTCTTCCAATTTTTATTGAGATCATGGAGGATTTTAATGACGATGATATGGGGCGGAGTTAATGATGGTGAAGCGTAACATGTTGGCTTACATGAAATTGGTAGGAATGTTCTTGCAGGCTGGAGATCAGAGGGACTCAAGGAAGGGAATAGTAACAATAGCAGAAGATCAATGAAGATTCTTCCCAAAGAATCCGGTCATGAAGAGAGTAATAGAAGGAGAATAAGGCATCAGTCTTCCGTACCGGTGAATACTCCCGACTGGTCTTAGATGGAGCAGAAGGAAAAGAGGAAAGAGAATTACTGGAGAAGTAATGGGATAGTTGATGGCTGATAAATTGTGAAGCAAGAAATGCAGAGAGAAAGAATAGAGAAGAAATAGTATTCAGTATATTGAGAATGTAAGGAGAAGGTACAATGCGAAGAGTTAATGAAGAATCTAAGTGCAAAAGGAAAATAGCTGAGCTAAATAGGCTCAAGAAAATCAAGAAAAGAAAGTATAGCTGGCCAGGATATTAACTAAGAAACCATTCAGGAAAGCTGACTTGACATCCATCTGGTATACTTGCCATTTATGTTGGGCTGCTATGGCCAATAGAGTTCTTACAGTGTCTAACCTTGCTACTAGAGAAAAAGTTTCACCATAATCAGTACCTGGTTGTT
>ML778646.1:406617-427499 GCA_009831015.1 Picea engelmannii | reverse complement strand
GGAAAGCTGACTTGACATCCATCTGGTATACTTGCCATTTATGTTGGGCTGCTATGGCCAATAGAGTTCTTACAGTGTCTAACCTTGCTACTAGAGAAAAAGTTTCACCATAATCAGTACCTGGTTGTTGTGAGAATCCTTTGCCAACAAGTCTTTCCTTGTGTTTTTCAATCTTCCCTTCTTCATTGAGTTTAGTTTTGTAAACCCACTTGACACCAATACTTTTCTTGTGACTTGGAAAATCAACAAGATCCCATGTCTTGTTCTTCTCGATGGATTCAATTTCTTGGTTCATGGATTGAACCCAATGTGGCTCCTTAGAGGCTTCCTTAAAAGATGTAGGTTGACATGACATTAAAGAAAAAAGGTTGTGCTATTCAAAATCATCCAACTGCTGATGGATTTCTCTCAAACTTCGAGTTCTATGATTTTGAATTTCAGAGGAGTCGTCTCTACTTGAAGTTGAGTTATCCTGAGAATTTTCAAATCGTCCTTGTACCTTCAATCTTGAAAGAACAGGTAGAGGTATTTGTTGTCCTGAATTTTCCGTGTTTTCAGAACTTGGCATTAATGGATTTTGACTGTCCAATTGTTGATTTTCTGATTCATTCCAGAATTGATTTTCTAGAAATTTTACATCTCTGCTGAGAATTAGTTTCTTGGAGATTGGATTGTAAAGCCTGTAGGCTTTAGATGTTTCACTATATCCAGTAAAGATACATTTCTCACTTCTATCGTCCAGTTTCTTCCTTAATTCGGAAGGTATGTGAGCGTATGCTATGCATCCGAATGTCCTTAGATGTGCAACATTTAGCTTTGTCCCACTCCATGCTTCTTGAGGGACTTTCATCTTTAGACTTGTGGTTGGAGATCTATTCAAGAGATAAATTGAGCATGCTACTGCTTCAGCCCAAAAAATATTTGACAAACTTTTCTCTTTGATAACTGTTCTTTCCATATTCATTATTGTCTAATTTTTCCTTTCAGCCTCTCCATTCTGTTGTGGAGTATACCTGGTTGTTTTTTGTATGATAATGCCTTGTTATTTGCAGGAATTTGCAAATTCATTGGAGTTGTATTCTCCTCCTCCATTGGACCTGAGTGCTTTTATATATTTCCCACTCTGTTTTTCAACTTCTGCCTTGAATTCTTTGAATTTTGCAAAAGTTTCAGACTTGTGTCTAAGAAAATAGATCCAGATTTTTCTGCTAAAATCATCAATAAACGTTAGAAAGTAAAAGCTACCA
Source organism: Picea engelmannii (assembly GCA_009831015.1). Taxonomy (NCBI): domain Eukaryota; kingdom Viridiplantae; phylum Streptophyta; class Pinopsida; order Pinales; family Pinaceae; genus Picea; species Picea engelmannii. The sequence goes on along the minus strand of ML778646.1, from coordinate 426,252 downwards.
CCTATGGACTCTGTTTGCATTGGTCCACATAGGTCAGTGTGAACAAGTTCAAGATGTTGTTTGGCTTGATTGGAGGACTGTGGAAAACTAGTTCTCTTATGTTTTCCAAGTATGCATGACTCACACGAGGAATTTTGTTCTTTGAAGATGGGAAGACCTTTGACCATGGAGTGCTTCTAAAGAAGACTTAGACTCTTAAAGGGTAGATGTCCAAATCTTGTATCCCAAACCGTTGTTTCATTCAGGGTGGATGCATTTTGTGCATATAGTTGAATCAGATTTGCAGTTCTGAGTGTAAGGGGAAACATCCTATTCTGAGTCATGTGGATTTCAGAAATCAATTTTTTGCTTGGGATTTTGTCATATATCTTGAAATATGCTCCCTCAAAGAGTACCTTATAGCCATGTTCAATGAGTTGTCCTACACTTAGTAGATTATGTTTCATATCTGGAACATGATAGATATTGTTTATGTCTTTCTTTTCATTTTTTTTAGTAAGAATAGGTATAGTTCCTTTGCCTTGAACTTTGACTAAGGAATCATTTCCAAGTGTAATATCAGATGAGATTGAAGAATCAATGCATGGAAGTAAATCTTTGTCACATGTCATGTGATTGCTGCATCCACTGTCCAACAACCAAAGATCTTTAGGTTGTTCTTCAGAGTTGTGACAAGAGAGAAACATACCTTTTGAGGTTTCTTCCGTATGATTTGACACATGTGCTCTTCCTGAGAGATGATCTGCCTGCTTCTTCTGACATTTAGATTCATAGTGCCCATATTTTTTGCAGTAATAGCATTGTATGCTTGATTTTTCATTTGATCTTCTCCCTCTGCCTCTTTGAGGCTGAAAATTTTGATCCTGGTGTTGTTGTCTGTGACCTTGGAAATTTTGATTCTGGCTCTGTTGTCTGTTACCTCTACTTGAGTGTTGGTTACTTGTAGTACTCCCTCATCCTTGGTGACCTCTGCCTCTTCCTCTGCCTCTCCCTATGCTGAAGGAGAATTGAGTTTTGAAGGCATTTGCGATTGACTCATCTGTGAGATGCAGTCTGGTCTCATGTGTCACCAGGGAACCAATCAGTTCATTTGTTGAAAAACGTGATAGATCCTTAGATTCAAGGATTGCTGTAACAACCATTTCGAATTTATTTGGTAAACTTCTGAGGAATTTCTCAACAATGCGTTGATCAGTGATGGCTTCACCAGTCAATCTGATCTGGTTCACGATTCCCATGACTCTGGTCATGAACTGATCCACATTTTCAGACTCTGTCATTCTTAAAGTCTCGAATTGCGTCCTCAAGGTCTATAGTTTGATTGTTTTGACCCTGCCATTTTCTTGGTAGGTTGATTTAAGGATGTCCCAGGCCTGTTTTGAAGTACCAGTGCCAGTGATTTTTGAGAAAATCGAATCATCCACAGAATTTTGAATCCATAATTTAGTTTTATTTTCTCTGTTCCTCTGATTTTCCTGAGCAATTCTCTGTTGGTTTATCATGGTGGCAAGGTCTGCTAGATCTGGTTCCACATATCCAAGATCCACTGGATCGCAACACTCTTGTGGTTTCAAGAAGGATTTCATTCGAAGAGACCAAAACTCATAGTTCTTTCCAAGAAGAATCGGACCTTGAGTTGGTCCTAAATTGCTAGACATCGCCATATTTAAAGAATTTGACAAAATAGAAAAAAAAAATTGGAAAAATTTTGTGTTTACCTCTTTCTTGCGCTTAAACTAGGTTTGCTAATTTCTTGCAATGACTTTGGAACTCTGCGAATCCAGATTTCACGAGTTTCGTCTTCGCGATTCTGACTTCGGGACTTCATTATACAAGTCCTTCAAACTCTTGTCTCTCCAACTTCCGGTCGCCAAAATGTCGAAGAGATCTTAACGGCCTTAGATTGGCCCTTAGTCTCTGTTCAATGTGACCACGCGCCTAAATGTTAAAGCACTGACGGATTTTTGTGATTCGGAGAATAGTGATGCCTATGCCGGCTCTTTGTCCCTTAATTTGTCAAAATCCAAAATATCCCGGTGCCTATTCAAACGCATTTTCGAGATTTCGCTTTTCGGGACTTTCAATGTTGAGTTGCCCAACTTCTTGTCTCTTGGATGGCCGAAATGCCAAAATGACATTTATCACATTAGTCCCTTGAGCTATGCCTTGGTCCATGTGGCCGCTACTCATAACACCACAATCTTGTTTCAGGGTTTCGCGACTCAAGCGCCCAATCTCTTATCCTCTTGACCCCCGAAATACCGATACACGGAATACCGAAATGGCAAGGTGTCCTCCTTTTGGAAAATCTCCCGAAATATTGGATTGCTGCCACGTGTCCCCTCAAGATGGACGATCCTCCTACGTTTCACGATTTCGCGACTTGCAACCCCCGATGACACAAATCTTCTATCAACTTAAAACCCCGATAGCTGAAATACCGACGGTTTCCTCGATCTCCGCCACGTGTCCCAATGAATGGACGGCTGTGATGTTTTCGAGATTTCGGGACTTTCGCCATGGAGTGTCCTGACCTTCGTCAACAAGACCTCCAATATCCCGAACTCTGAAATGCCAAAATTTTGATGGCGCTTGGATCTGCTGCCATGTGTCCTTTTTGATGGACGGTCCAGATGATTTTGGGATTTCGCGTATCGGGTTTTGGAGTGCAGTCTTCTTTGATTGTCCAACTCCCAATTCCTGATTTTGCGATAGAGTCAGATCAACGACTCACGATCTTTCTCGATCCAATGGTCTGGAATGAATCGGGATTTCGCGATTTGCGAATTCTCACGGCAATCTTCTCACCTTTACACCCTGCGAGTCAGTGAAATGTTGATATCTTGCCACGTGTCCTCCTTGATGGACGACTCATGATTGTTTCAGGATTTTGTGGGTTACGAAGTCGAAAGACTCCACTTCCTTCTGCTGAGAGGAGGTTTAAACCTCGCACACCTTTCATGGATTCGTCGACTTCTGGACCTTGGTGCTAGATTGGACAGTTCAGATCTTTCTTCCGTTGCTTTGATCCAATGGCTCTCACGCCACCACGCTCCAGATCCAACAGTCTAGATTCCTTCGAGATTTCACAGATCAAAAGTTTGCGAGGTAGCGACTCCACAACCCCTTGCTACTCCAAGTCCCGAATTTTGAAATGCACTTTCTCACGGATCCGACGGCTATCGGTCCTCTACACAAAATCCAATGGCTATAATTCTTTCTCCTTTTCTGTTCTCTCCTCATCCTTTCTGAACTGGATTTTCGCCTCCGATCTGTTCGCAGGACGGATCTTACGGCTGCGATTGCTTGTTCTTGGCTGCTTTCACAATTTCTTTGTTGTTCTTGCAAAGAGTTTCTCCCGAGGAAAGAAATTCGTGAATCTTTCAACGATTTGAAAGAATTTCACGAGTTCTTTGAAGCTTATTGTTCTATGCTGCAATCTTTTACGTATTTGAGATATTTCCTGAAATTCTTTAAATGTGCTTGCCTCCTGCATGTCTTCTTCGAGAATCTTTGACATATCTGAAATTATTCATGATTCTTTAAACTTTCTTCTTCTGCAGTCTCTTCTTCCTCGATATTTTGAGCGTATAGTGCTTTGCTTCCTCGTGTGAGCTTCCTATGACGATCTTTTGAGCGGATGGCGGACAACTCCCCAAGCCTTGTGAAAAAGATGTGTCCCATGTTGTGGATGTCAATTTAAGATATGCGCTGTGAGGATCGTGTTTCTCTCCAGCCTGTGTGAAGAGGCTTACTACTGAAGCTCTGATACCATGATAACTTGTGAAGCAAGAAATGCAGAGAGAAAGAATAGAGAAGAAATAGTATTCAATATATTGAGAATGTAAGGAGAAGGTACAATGCGAAGAGTTAATGAAGAAGTTAAGTGCAAAAGGAAAATAGTTGAGCTAAATAGGCTCAAGCAAGTCAAGAAAATAAAGTACAGCTTCCCAGGATAGCTCGCAGCGTACAGTCAACCTATTGAGGTTACATTATATTTAACAATGGCAACAATGAAGATAATGGTGGCAGGGATTTTGAGAGGATCCCACTTCACGAGCTCATTGCTGGGAAGCTTGCCCACAATGAAATAAATTCCTTTTGTGTGTATGAAAGCGTTGGGAGGACTCTCAAAGGCAGAGATCTCAGCTGGGTTCGAAATGTAGTTTGGGCCAAGACTGGTTTTATTGAATGAAATTCAACATCAAAGTGGACTTGTCTATGTGTTCCAATTCATGGGTGTTAGCCTTATGGATCACTCTCTAATTGAAATCAACAGAAGTTCCACTTAACACCATGCTTTCGTCAGAGTTTAATTATTCATGTTGAAAATTTCTAGTGTGACTACTACATTGATAACAGAAGGTGTAGAACACATAGCGTACTTTACTGCTTTGTTTTATCCTATTATCTTACAAATAATTTCGCAAAATTAATGTGAATGTATATAAAACCAGTATAGTCACAAAAGGCTATAATAGCTAAAGAATATTTAGAAAACAATAACTATAACTTTAAAACCTAACTATAAAGTATACATGTAAACCTAACGCCAAAAAGGTGAAAAAAAACCTTAACTATAACCCTGAAGTCAAAATAATGAAAAAAAAAACAACTAACAAAATATGTCCCAAACTTTGATCATATTAATGTTAATATAACATACAAACCCTGAAGTCAAAACAATGAAAAAAAAAACAACTAACAAAATATATCCCAAACTTTGATCATATTAATATGTTATTTATAAACTTTGATCATATTAATGTTAATATAACATACAAGCACTAGGTATTACTATTATCGGCATTGTTGAATTTATGGGATTATAGGGTTGGGACAATGATTTTATGAACAAGAGGTGGGGGCTCCAAAGGTAGAGAAATGCCTTTCTACGCCTTTGGCCTCTAGCTTGATATTTCGCGTCTGTAATCTAGTGTAATCTAGGCTGGCGGATGAAAGGCTCCACGCTCACAGTGGAGGAAATTATAGGTAGAGAATGAAACGCACACACAGCTGAGAAAAACTAATAATCCAAACTTGGTAATCCCAAAGGTTAATCATTTAAAAGTGGCAATCATATGGTGTTACAGTAATTTATTAATATGATTAGGTAATTGATTTGGGAGGACGACTAAGAATATGCCAACATCTTAAATTGTTAGCCATCAGATTAGAATTTTAGATTAAAAGGTGATTAATTTTGCCCATCTCCAATAGGTATACTTCTTTCGGCGTAACTAGCACAATCACATAATTTATGATTGATAAATGTCGAAAGCCTATAATAATTATAGGAAGATTTAGAAAACGATAACTATAACTTTAAAACCTAACTGTAAACTATACAAGTAACCCTAAAGCCAAAACAGTGAAAGAAAACCCTAACTTTAACCCTAAAGTCAAAATAATGAAAAAAAAAATAATTAACAAAATATATCCCAAACTTTGATAATATTAATATGTTATTTATAAACTTTCACAACTTTACTTTTAATGTATATAAAATTAGCACAATCCCATAATTTTTTACTGATAAATGCCTAAAGGCTATAATAGCTAAAGGAAGATTTAGAAAACCGTAACTATAACTTTAAAACCTAACTATAAACTATACATGTAACCCTAACGCCAAAACAATGAAAGAAAACCCTAACTGTAACCCTAAAGTCAAAACAATGAAAAAAAAACAACTAACAAAATATATCCCAAACTTTGATCATATTAATATGTTATTTATAAACTTTGGTCATATTAATATTACTATCACAGTCACATAGTTTATGACTAATAAAAGTCTAAAGGCTATAATAGCTAATGGAAGATTTAGAAAACCGCAACTATAACTTTAAAACCTAACTGTAAACTATACATGTAACCCTAACGCCAAAAGAGTGAAAGAAAACCCTAACTCTAGCCCTATTTGGTCATATTAATATTATATCACAGTCACATAGTTTATGACTAATAAACGTCTAAAGGCTATAATAGCTAATGGAAGATTTAGAAAACAGCAACTATAACTTTAAAACCTAACTGTAAACTATACATGTAACCCTAACGCCAAAAGAGTGAAAGAAAACCCTAACTGCAGCCCTAAAGTCAAAACAATTGAAAAAAAACAACTAATAAAATATATCCCAAACTTTGATATATTAATATTAGCACTCAAGCACTCGGCACTACTATTACCGGAAATATATCCCAAACTTTGATCATATTAATATTAATATAACATACCAGCACTCGGCACTACTATTACCGGCATTGTTGTGTTCATGGGATTCTAGGGTTGGGACCATCGTGCTCTAATTGTACAAACAAGAGGTGGCAGAAATAATGCCACATAATGTATCGTCATGGTCTCCACCAGACCGGGTGCCTGAGGCTGCACATGTAGAGGAATGCCTTTCTATGCCTTCGGCCTCCAGCTTGATATTTCTCGTCTATAATTTAGGCTAGGGATGAAACGCTCCAGGTCATACGGAAAATGAAACACTCATCCAATATGATAGGTGGGTTAGCGATTAAATATGAGATTGGCTGAGAGATGGGAAATCCAAATGTGGTAATCCCAAAACTTAATTATTTAAATCTGACAATCATATGTTGTTACAGTAATTTCTTAATATGATTAGGTAAATGTTAAAAATTAAATAAGTTAAGGGATGCATTAAAAAATACAAGGAAGTTATGAAGAGTAAATCACATTCATTGATTTGGGAGGACTACTAAGAATATGTCAACATCTTAAATTGTTAGCCATCAGATTAGAATTTCAGATTAAAAGGTGATTAGAATTTTAGATTAAAAGGTGATTAATTGTGCCCATCTCAAGCACTAGGCATTACTATTACCGGCATTGTTGTGTTCATGGGATTGTAGGGTTGGTAACATCGTGGTCTCCACGAGAAGGGGTGCTTGGGGCTGCACAGGTATAGGAGTTCTTTTCTAGGCTTTCGGCCTTCAGCTTGATATTTAGCTTATGTAATCTGGGCTAGGGGATGAAATGCTCCAACGGCTTAGAAAATGAAACAGACAGAGGAAAACTAATAATCCAAATCTGGTAATCTCAAAGGTTAATCATTTAAAAGTGGAAATCATATGGTGCTACAGTAATTTCTTAATATGATTAGGTAAATGTTAAAAAGTAAACAGTTTATATGCATTAAAAAATACAATAAAGTTATGAAGAGTAAATCACATTCATTGATTTGGGAGGACGACTAAGAATATGCCAGCATCTTAAATTCTTAGCCATTTAAAATTTTAGATTAAAAGATGATTAATTGTGCCCATCTCCAACAAAATTTTTGAATAAATTTTAATTCAAACAAACAAGAAAGATTCTAGACAACACATAATGCAGGTTTAATGCAAAAATGTATTGAATACGTGATACGAAATAATTGCTGAGGACCACTGGTTGTGCTGTGGGCTAACGATAAACCTGTGAGAGTTTATTAAACATCAAATAATTTTCTTCGAAATCTATAAGAATTGAATGCGGATTTGCAAAATAACTCCGGAGCGGTCAGTTTAGACTATCAGCGGGTAGAATCCTCAAAGTTTACACGTGCAGCGGCCCTTCTTTATCAGTTGAACATTTCCAGCATTCCCATATGGATTTTCTTCCAAACAATATTTTTTTTAAACATACATCCTTCATCGGTTGAACATTCCCAGCATTCCCATATGGATTTTCTTTGAAACAATATATATTTTTTTTAAAGATACATATTTTATTGAATCATGATGGATAAATTCGAACTTGAAGATGACATAATTCTAGTTATCATAAATTCAAACTTAAAGATGAAATTCGTAATGTAGTATTTTAAACTTGTTTTATGTTTGGATATTTGGAGATATTTAATCTAAATCTGATCAGAAACTGATCAGAAACTGTTGTATTTTAGATTTGAGTGATTTATTTTGTATAATCAAAATGTTTTAGAGTTTTTTTAATAAATTAAATCTATTTTTATATTAAGAAATACAATTTTAACAACGGAAAATTGTGATTTTGTATAAATTTATATTACCAAATTTTAAAAAAGACAAAACAACCCATCATATCTAATAAAATAAATAAAATTAAAATTAATAACACAACTAAGCCAAAATTTTCATAAAGGTTTTATAAAACCACATTCTACATTGTTTACTTATATTTATACAATATACAAAACGATAAAATAGACCGGCCTTTTAGAATTCCAATTCCAACTTTAGCTACTTAAAAAAGTGAATTTCCTTAAATACGATTAAGGAACATTGTCCATGTGGAAGCATTGAAATTGGAACACAATGACTTATGCACTTGTTTCTGAACCGAAATGTACAGCATGTGTAGTAGGGGTTATTTCTGAAAAGGATGCTCAAGTTGATTTTCTTTTCTTTGGTGTAGGAAAAACCATTCAAATTTTGGTTTAATTATTATTTTTATTTAGATTTTATTAATTATGGTTTTTAGTTTATTTTTTTTATTGTAAATAAATAATATGTAATTAGATTAACAAGTGACTACATAATGTGTTAAATTAATGAAATAAAAAAATAAAAAATCTATAGTCACACCAAATTGGTGTATGAGACTCCCTTGTTTGTTGGAGAAGGGACCCATTTCTATGCGGCTATTTCACTGGTAAAGTCTACTGAGGTATACATACCCTACCCCCCTTTGGATTTGAACTTGTGACCTCTTAAGATGAGACACATGTTCTTAACCATACGGTCAAGCTAGTAGATAATAGTGCAATCAATAACAAGGAACTAATTCATTTAGCCAAAGATTATATAATCTCAAAGTCACTAAAAGCCTATTAAAAATAATTTAATAGGTTGTTAAACTATAGCATCATATCTAAACTAAACTACCTTCTTTAGAACAACAAAAACAAATAATTAATTAAATAAAATATAAAATAAGGTTATAAAAATAATTCATAAAAATATTCTTACATAAACCTCAATCCTTCTAGCATAGAAAAAAGTAATAATTTCACACTCCAATCATCCAAAATACTAATGAAAGAGAAATAAAAATAAATTCGAAATAAAAATAAATTCCAAGTGGTGAGACTAATATACAACAAAAAGATTCACTTTCCATAATCTTCCTAATAACAAGAATCACAATGCAATAGAGATATCTAACAACAACGTTGGTTAACGTTGGTAGAGATATTAGAGATTAAATCACAGTAACCATTATAGGTGACACTTCTGCCTCTAAATCTCTGAAGAACCCATTTCATTGTTGCATTTGGATTTTCCATGTTCTTACAACATCAACTAAATGTGAAATATCTGGTCTTAACCATTTCATCACATCCAACAGACTTCCTAATGTAATGACACATAGTATATGAGACATAACATTTTCTTCTTTATATACAGGACCTAAACTTAAGAAAACTAATGTTCATATTGAACTTTATGAGTATCAATTTTTGTTGTGCGAACCAAATCTTACTATGTATTCCATCTCTGTGTACTTTTGTGCTCAAATTTTTTTTTGCTTCTCCTTGATCCTTCATCTAAAATGCCTTGTCCAACTGATCATTTATTTCACTGATCTCAACCATGCTTTGGCTTGAAACAAGAATATCATCAACAAATAACATCGGGATAGTGAATGTCCTATTAAAAATATAGTCATGCTTACCCCTTGAAAAAATTTTGCTCACCATGAAGAATTCAAATCTCTTGTATAGTTGCATGTGTATTGCTAGGCCATACAATGAATCCTCTAGCATGCAGAAAAATATTTCGTTGTGATGTTGAACTAACCATTCTGGTTGTTGCATACATACTATATCTTTGTTAATATCGATCTTGTGCGAAGTAAGATCTCGCACATTACATCCTTTTACACCATCATAATTTGCAGAGATATAAAACAAGCAGGAATTCATAAACAAAGATTCTAAGTCTGGAAGTGATTAACAACTTACTAGTACCTGCAACTCTTTCTTGCTCATATGACCATTGTTGCTTCTTCCATAAACAATAATATACATATGTCACTTCAAATTTCATTTCAGTACTTCTTTATATTATATAAAGGTTATCAACCTTTGTTTCCTTCATCACTACTAAACTTTCTTTCGACACTTTGAGTGATCCACCTTGACCTACATATTTATATCCACTAAAATCCAAAATCCCTAATAAAATCAAATTTTACTTAAGCTCAGGTACATATCTAACATCTGTTAGTTCCCTAAGAATACCATTGAACATCTTGATTTTAATGTTGGGTATATGTTATATTATTTGTCGAGTGCGGGGGTTGAGGCAGGAATACGCCCCCCTGTGCGGGGGTTCGAGGGTAGCGCCACCCCCCCCCCAAAAAAAAAAAACTTTGGTTTTCGTGCCCTTTTTTGGCACATGGTTTTTCATTGATGGTTTTCTATTTCCGATTAAGAAATTAGGGTTGTTGAGTAATCCAAGTCATTGGATTCAGGTTTTAGATGCCACTATATCCGATATGTATATTGTATTGTAAACAATGAATGATATGAATGAATATAAAATATGTTATTTTTCTCGATTTGGGTTTCTAGGGGAAAAATTGTTGTGTAATGTTTATTTTCCATTGTATTTTTTTTGTTATTTTATTGAAAATTTGTTTGTAGTAAAATATTGTATAAGGTTAAAATCTACATTTGGTATCAGAGAAATTATTGTCTTCAGGGGGACGCCTTTGTGGTGAGGGTTTTGGCTCGAGACTATGATAATCCTTGTTATAATGGGAGAAGAGAAATGGAGAGGAGTTCAAAAATAGAGATCGAGAAATTAATGGGAAAAGTTTAGAGTTAGGAAGATCAATATGGAAGATCTATTGGTAGAAAGAGATCAATGGGTCATGTTGGATCCAGTGCACCTACAAGAACGTCAACAGATGACTCGAAAAAGTTGGATCAGAAGGTGAAGAGCATAATTTGATTGTGTCTCTCAGATTCAATATTACTGAATGTGTTAGGGGAAGAAACAACCAAGGAGTTATGGGATAAGTTGGGGAACTTGTATCAGTGTAAGTCCCTAGTAAATAAACTATTCCCTCGAAAAAAAATGTATAACTTGAGGATGACAGATGGGGACTTGATGAAAGAGCATCTAAACGCCTTCAACACTCTTGTAAGTCAGTTGTTATATGTTGAGATTAAAATTTCATATGAATATAAGTGTATCAATTTACTGTTAGGACCCATAAATGTCCCTTTTTCACTATATCTTTTACCCTTTCAAACTTATCATTCCTATGCTAAATGCCTATTTTAATATTTCCAAGACCCTTTTTCCTAAGGTATGAGTTATTAATCTTGTTTTGATATTCTTATTTATTTAACACGTTTGATTAGTAGTATTTATCATATTTTACCCATAAATGTGCAACTAATGATCAAAATGTGTAGAACAACAGAGACTTAAGGAAAGATCATTGTTGTTACACCAATTGTTATAGCTGTGTGCTAGTCTTGCATGTTGTTACATGACTACAACAACTGCGCACCTTTCCTGGAAGTTGTCACACTTGCTGCAATAGACACCCACTTATCCTGGAAGCTATTACACCAACTGCAACATATGCGCACCAATCCTAAAAGTTGTTACACTAGTTGCAACAAATGGCCACCGATCCTGAAAGCCGAATCCTAAAGAATGATCCTCTGCTATTACACGTCTTGGCTCACGCTGATTCTTTGTCCAGATTTGATGAATATGATAAATCTCTTGTATCTTATGAACATCTTGAGAATCTAGGATTCTCAAGGCTGTTCTGAGTCCATTTTTAACTACATGACTATGTCTTTAAATAGCAAAGATTTTGTAATCATTAACAATGAAGATTAGTTGTGGAATTGTGAAGTAAAGTGAAGCAACTTGTAATTGAATTTTTTTGGCTATTTTAATAAATAAGGTGACTTGATTTTCTCCAACCTATTGTGATCTCTTTGAGTGGATTCAGTGAGAAGGAAAGGGCCCACTTTCCTCACAGACTCCCCTCTATTTTTTAGTTTTAGATTATCTACTTTGATTTATGTGAATAACCTGTTAGCATTCTTAGTTCATAATTGTTGTTACAGTCCAGTTCCTTTCTTTCAAATGCACATTAATGTGTTTCATGAGAATTAGAAGTCAAGTGTTGTATACTGCTGGAGAATTGTCTTTTTGTACTATATAAAACTTTTCTTTCAACAATAAGTAATTAGAAGTGTGAATTTAATCCCTTCAACTAAAGTAGATTTCCTTTCTGCAATTAGCATATAATTCCTTTCTGAAAGGATAAAATAGAAAATCCGAATAAGATAGATAATCCAGGATTCTTATACACTCATCAAACTAGATTTCAACTAAGCAAGCGTGATTTCAATCCCGCAACAGTAGATTAGAACTCCAACTGTGTCAACAACTTGTGCTAGTGTTTAGTTTTCCAAAACTCTGTTTTCTTTCAATACTGCAACTTGATTAATGTTTTCTTTCATCAATCTAGAATATACTGTGCACAATTATCTTGCAATAACAAAACTTCCCTGGGTTTGACAATTTATATTGAACACCTTAATTATCTATTTATTTAGACAATTAAAGTGACCAACATTTTGGCATCGCTGTGGGGGAAGATAATTATAGATTTTTGTAAGCACATTAGTTTTCTTTTCTTAGGAATGAATAAGTCTGCATGAATCGAGGAACAAGAGGACGTATTCCAAAAATATTAACCCTACAGGTACCAGAGGACGTGGAGGAAGGAAACCTGCACTGGGAAGACCAACCTTTGTTGATGAGATTATAGCCAGAGAAAATTCTTCTTCAGGATCTATCTTCCACCCTTCAAATCATCCAAGGAGAAAAAATCCTTAGTCACCAGAACTTCCCCAGTTCGAAACATTTTTTTTATCAAGGGATGAAGATGAAAGTTTGTCACCAATAAATCAACAAGCAACACTGAAGAATATTGAAGATCGAGGAAGTATATCTCGGCCAAGAGAAAGACCAAAAGAAGTTGTTTATCATATTACTAGACAAATAGTCACTAAGGAGGAGTGGGATGCTTACCGTATTGAGTGGAATGAGAGAGCAGCCATGGGAAATCAAGGAGATAATGAATAGGAGTTCAACCAAGAGGAGCCACACAACAATGAAGATAAGGTAAATGATGAAAATGCTATCTCTACCCTAGTTTTTCCTATTAGTAATATTCCTACAAGGGGGATAGCTACTATGAAGAACATACCTCTTTCAGCCCTACCAAATTTCCATGGATTGTCTACTGAGGATCGAGATGAGTTTATGTTTGAATTTTATATTCTGTGTAGAATCTATGACTTCACTACTAATGTGTAGAAACTTAAACTATTTCCATCCAAATTGAAAGGAAATGCGTTAAGATGGTTCATGAGCCTTGTAGGAGAGAATATCTCAACATGGGTATAGATGAGGCATATTTTCCTGAACAAGAACCAAGAATACAATCAAATAAGGGAACAAAGGGAGGAACTGTTCAAGATGTCTCGGAAAGAGGATGAGACCCTTGAATATTTTGTAGAGCAACTACAGTACAATCTACAAAGGTGTGGACATCCGAATGTGAGTAAGGGCATTCTGAAAACTATTTTGTTAAAAGGGGTTAGAGATGATTGTTTAGACATGCTGAATATTCTTGGCAAGGGAGATATATCTAAGGAATCCTATGAAGACATTGTAAATCTTTGCAAGAGATGTTCTCGAGGAACTACAAGGAATAATTCAGTTACCAAGGATACCATTTTTTTAAGGGTACACAAATCAACCAATGGAGGGGCAACAAGAGCATAAATAGGTAATCTATTAGAAGATTTCAAAACAAAAATGATTAACTCTTTTGCTTCACAAATTGATACTTTGCAGATTAAACAAAAACAAGTAGAAGCAGAAAAGGCATTGTCCATTTTCTATCCAAAGTGTAGAGACAAACATCCGAAGAGGGAATGCCCACTGAACAGTGTTCAGGTATGTCTTATTTGTGAATTGGATCATCCTACTGACAAATGTCCCTCTTTACTAGGTGTAAAAGAATCAATGAAGGCGACTAATGAAGAAGTGGAGGCTGCCTATATAATTACACAAAGAAGACAATGGTAGCCAAGAGACCAAGGTATGAACTCTCAACTCTCTCCTACAACACTTAATTATTAGAAAAATCAGCTACCTTATGGCCAGATGAATTATCCCCCTCCAAATCCAATTATCTCTCCTTATCAGGATTCCAATGCATGGTTACCTATGCCCCAACAACAGAGTCACCATGGGAAATGGAACCCATATTGGAGAGGCCCTCAACAATAGCTTAGCTATCAAAACCACCAACCGAACCTCTATCAACAACAATTCCAACCCCATTATTAGCAACAATAGTTGCAGTTACCTTCCAATGCCCCATAGAAGAAGCCTCCCTTACGACCTGAGATGCCTGTGCAACCTAACCCAAACCCAAATAATAAGGTCGTTCATAATATTGATATATATAATGTGCCAGATCTGTCTATTACTCCTATGCCTTGTGATGAGATAAAATTAAGATCAGGGAGAATAGTCGAGCCCATAATTGAAGAATCAGACAAGGAATCGGGAGAAAAAACATCTTCCAATACATAAGAAATTGACCAACCTATTAAAGAATCAACAGAACCCCATTCCTTGAAAGATTGGAAATTACCAAAACTGTGGAATTACCATCCTTCAATATCTTAGGAGAATTGCAAAATCTACATGTTAACATTCCACTATTGCAAGCGATTAGAGATGTCCCTATTTATGCCAATACTGTGAGAGATTGATCCAAGTGGATATTGGTGGCCACCCACCTTTTCCAACTGGCTCAAAACAGTTTTCTGACAAATTTGGCAATTTACTATTTTTAGCAGTTTTTAACTTCCAAGGCCATTTTGAGGGCCCAAATGAAGGTTTTTCAAGATATAGGTTCTCAATTATAGGTAAAGGAATTATTAATCCCTCAAAATGAATCTCCTCGACGATACCTTTCCAATGAGCTATCATACGCCTAAAACAGAGATTGTATGCAAAAGTTACGACCCTGGGAAGTTGATGTACTAACTTACCCAAACGGGGTCCACATGACTTTTGGTGCTTCATCTCCTAGGGTTAGGTTTTTGTATGTCTAGGACTTTTGGAATTCCTGTTTATTGTAAAAATGCCTTCAGAGCCTCATTGTAATCATCTTCTTGCGAATGCAAGTAGCCGTCACATCTCTTCTGAGAGATAAGCTGCCACCATTCTATCGAGTCTTTCACTCTGTATTTTACAATCTCTGTACATTTATTTCATTAATAGAAATCATGTATTACTGTATATCTGTGTTTATGGTTGCATCTCTCATATATTTCTATTATATTATTGAATATTTGCGATATCTCTGTGCATTTCTTTATTATATCTCCAACCTCATTTCGTGTTGAAAAATAATTTGGATTAGTGGTATCAGAGCAGGCTGTTCTTGGTCGTTTTTTTCAGTGCATGTCCCTGACGAGGTCTGAGTATAGAAAGTTGGGTCTCAAGCTTTTATCTCTTGAGGATAATCTATCTCACACACCTAGGAAACCCTCAATGGCAGAAGAAAATAAAAATGACAGAGGAGACGATCCTATCAGTCTCTTGCTTGAGTAATCTCTCATGCGACAGAGGGACGAAATGATGGAGAATTTTTCCCACATCCTTCAATTCTTGTCGATAGCAACAGGAGAATATTCGTCAAGAGACAACTTTGGAGGCACCTCGCCTTTCAAGGTACAAGTTAATTTTGATATTCCTGTATTTGAAGGACAGATAGATGCTGAAGCGCTAGACAAATGGTTAAATCTGCTAGAAGGTTATTTCTCTGTTCACAAATTTTCCAACAAAGAAAAGATCACCTTCACACTCCTTAAAGCTATCCCCAATGTCAAACATTGGTGGGAAACTTATTGGGAGCAGAGTTCCATAGAGGATTCTGAAATATATGGGGTCGATCCCACTTGGGATTTTTTTGTGGATGCGGTAAAGGAACAATATTACCCTGTTGGAAACTATGAGGACCAGTACATGAGATGGACCACATTGCGGAAAGAGAGGGGGAAAACAGTTACAGAATTCACCAATACCTTCCATACCTTGCACACCAAGCTAGGTATCAAAGACTCCGACTGACATTTGGTTCTGAAATATCGTGGGGCTCTACACGGATACATCCAGATTGAAATGGATTTTCTGGACATCTCATCACTCTGTGCTGCTTATCGATATGCTATTAAAATTGAGTAGAAATTTAAGCACCAGAACAAACGAGATTTCAGATCTGTAAATCTGCAACAACCAAAGTATGACAAAGACAACCCTAACAAACAGTCTCCCGAAAACCAGTCCAATACACAGGAAAAGAAGGGTCATGGGAAGACAAAGAAGGACACCGAAAAATGGTATGATTTCCACAAAAGCCCATGGCACAACACCGATTAATGTCACTCAAAACATTCATTGGTGACTAATATCAAAGACAAGGAGCCGAACCCTGATTTAGAATCTGATTCTGAAAATATTGGTAAAGGACAGATCATTGACGTAGACTCCACTGCTATTGTCGCAACCGCAACAATTCAACCAAAAGAACCAACAGATCCTGAAGAGGGGGAGTGCCTTTTTCATTCACATATGTGGGTGAAGGGGACCCCGCTGCATTTTATAGTTTATGGCGAAAGATAGACGAACCTCATCTCAACAGAGGTAGTCAAACAGTTGGGATTGTCGACAACACCACACCCGCAACCATACAACATCGAGTGGCTTCGCCGAGGACAAGATCTTCATGTCAGCCAACAATGTCGATTGTCATACAACATCCAACCCTTCAAGGATGAGGTATTATGTGATGTTTCCCCACTGGATGTCTGCGATGTTCTCTTTCTCCAACCATATATGTGGAAGCACCATGATGTTTATGAGTCTCGACCTCGTAGTGTCATTGTTACTTTGGTGGGTCATCTCTACAGAATACCAGAGGTAGTTCTCACTACTGTTCCACCTAAAAAGTGTTGCAAGGTAGTATCTCATACTTCAAAATTCATCGTCTTCACAATCTGTTCAAAAGGGGAACAAAAAGACCCTACAACCACTACAGCTTCGCCCCAAGCACCTTCTATCCGACAGAAGCTGGTCGACAAGGTTGTAGAAAAGAACAAAGATTCCTTCTTCACATCCTCCTCTCATGTAGCCTGACTTGTTGAAAAACCTCGGCCTCAACAGGTTTGTGACAAACTGCCACAAACTAAGCAGCGCGGCGTCCCCAGCAAGGCAAGCAGCTCACCAAGATGCAGATTAAGAAAACTCTTTTCCCTCTCCCCTGGGAACTCAACACAATGGAGACCATTTCTTCCTAAGGAGGGAGGATTGATCCAGGTGGATATCAGTGGCCACCCACCTTTTCCGACTGGCTCAAAACAATTTTTTGGCAAATTTGGCAATTTACTATTTTTAGCAGTTTTTAACTTCCGGGGCCATTTTGAAAGTCCAAATGGAGGTTTTTTGATATTTAGGTTCTCAATGATAATCAAAGGCATGGTTGATCCCACAAAATTAATATACTCGATGATACCTTTCCAACGAGCTATCATACGCCTAAAACGGAGATTGTATGAAAAAGTTACGACCCCGGGAAGTTGATGTACTAACTTACCCAAACGGGGCCCACATGACTTTTGGCGCTTCATATCCTAGGGTTAGGATTTTGGATGTCTATGACTTTTGGAATTCATTTTTATTGTAAAAAGGACTGAAGAGCCTTGTTTTCATTATCTTCTTGCGAATGCGAGTAACTTTCACATCTCTTCTGAGAGATAAGCTGCCACCATTCTATCGAGTCTTTTACTCTATATTTTATAGTCTCTGTACATTTATTTCATTAATAGAAATCGTTTATTATTGTATCTCTGTGTTTATGGTTTCATATATGATATATTTCTATTATATTATTGAATACCTGCGATATCTCTGTGCATTTTTTTATTATATCTCTGACCTCATTTCGTGCTGAAAATAATCTGGATCAGAGATCTCTTTATGAGAAGACCTGGAAGGAAACCTAGGGACCCCCTCATAGTGCATGTAGTGGGGGACTTGTCTGAACTGATATTAGGAAAAATCCCACCCATTAAATATGGTGATCTAGGAAACCCTACAGTCATTGTCAAAATTGGCCAAACATCTATTCCCCATGTGTTAGTTGACATAGGGGAAACAATTAATATTATGCCAATAGAAACTACACAATTGCTGCAACTCAGAACACAAGTCCGACCTACTTCTATTATTTTAGAATTAGATGATCTTTCCACCATCATATCAAAAGGATTAATCGATGATTTAGTCATTTCAGTTGATTCATGGGAGTATCCTACTGATTTTTTCTTTTTGCAACCCAAAACCCGTCTGGGGGGCCACCCTTTAATGCTAGGATGACCTTGGTTAGCTATAGCTGATTCCTTCATTGGTTGTAGATCTAGTTCCATGACCATCTCTAATGGTTATGCCACAAAAAAACTTACCTTATATGCTCATGCTACACCCAGTATGGAACCCAGAAATTCTTTATGGATGGACATTGAGGATGAAAGTGCTTTGCCTCTGTTAACCATAGGAAAATCCATGAGTTTCAAAGATGAGACAGAGGATGAGTTAATCAACTATTTTATCTGTGACCCCTCTGCTGTTACATAGAACACGCACCACCGATTTATTGGAATCTTTGACCATATTGCCCAGGAAGAGATGAGCCCAGAAATGTTCTCTGAAACTGTTGTAAATCAAATCGATTCAGCTGTATCAGTAAACGCTGTAACAACAAATGTTGAAACAACAATAGTTGAATTATTTCCCAAAGTCAGTTTTAAGAGCATCACTGTAGAAATTGAACTTGGAAAAACCTTGAACATCAATCCTAATTTATCTATTGCTAAAACTCGTTGATTGATGAAATTACTAATTGAACATAAGGAGGCATTTTCCTGGGATTACATGGATATGAAAGGAATTTATTCTGAATTATGCACCCACCATACATACATAAAGGAAGAATGCTGACCCATTTTCCAACACCAAAGGAGGATGAACCCTAATCTTAAAGAAATAGTTAAAGAGGAACTCCAGAGACTTCTCAATGTTAAATTCATCTATCCTATATCAGAGAGGGAGTGGGTTTCACCATTGTTTATTGTACCTAAAAAGAATGTTAAGTGGAGAGTGTGTGTGGACTATAGAGCCTTGAATAAGGCCAAACAGAAGGATCATTTCCCTCTGTCATTTATTGATCAGGTTCTTGTTAAGAACCAAACATCAATATAGCATAGAAAAACCTCAGGAAAAGTACTCAACGCCTTGAAAAAGAGATAATTTCAAATAGTAAGCCTCTTCGAGGGGGCAACCTCCTTTTACCCCACTTAAATGTTCAAGTACTAGATGATGAAAAATGAAAATGTCTCCTTGGTATATATAGGAGACTAGGAGGTATAATTACAACTAATGGCCTAAAGCCGACATAAATAAAATAACATTACTAATATAATATGCCCCAATTAAGGGGTAATGAGCCAATATTAG
>ML778646.1:349981-403349 GCA_009831015.1 Picea engelmannii | reverse complement strand
CAATTGTTGAGGTGTCAACCTTGTAGGTTGAGGTGTTTTAGGAGAAGGAGCATTTTTCTCTCTATAGATGTTAGGATAGGTCCTTCTAGTAGCCATAGCCATATTTTTACTTTCAACATTTCTTGCCACCTTAAATGCATTCTGCAATAATTTGGGTTCCCAAAGGTGAACCTCATGTTGAATGTTATCCTTTAAAGTTCCTATGAATACATCAATCAAGTGCTCATCTGCAATATTAGTTACCTTTATATTCAATCTTTGGAAGTTCTCAATGTGCTCGGTAACATAACCCTTTTTCTTGAGATTTATCAATTGGATAAAGAAGGTATTTCTCCTTGTATCCTCATAGTGTGCTATCATTTCTTCTGTGAAAAATGTCCAAGTGACGAGTGATTTGCGAGAACAAAGTCATTGATACAAAAAAAATTGATTAGGTTCTAAATATAAAGAAGAAATTCATACCTTTTGTGTATGTGGCACATTATGGAGATCAAAGAATTGCTCCATATGAAGTATCCATGTGATTGGGTCCTTGCCATCAAAATTCCTCATATCAATCTTAGGAACATGGTTGGTCTTCAAACCAAAGTTGGAGTTTCTCCATTCTTGATTCACCTTGCTTGTGTCCTCATCATGAATTTCATGGGATGCATTTTCACTTTTGGGTGTCTTCTCTGTTACGAAATTGTTCATTACTTCCATGATCTTAGCTTCCATTGAATCCATCTTAGTATCCAACTTAGATTCTATTGAATCCATCAACTTAGCTTCCATTGAATCCATCTTCTTTTGTAGTTCATTTATGTCCCTACACATTTCTTCACCTTCATCAAGAGTCCAATTAGGATTTTCTGGAGGCTTATTTGGTGTAGAAGGTCCCTTTTTTGGTGGCATGTTGGCCAAGTATCACTTTCGAATCTTGATTTTGAGGCAGTTTTGCTAGACAATATTTATTCTATTCTATCTCCCAAGTTTCGGCCCTTCTGGGTATGAAACTTTCTTTAAGGTATTTCTCTGATATTTCTTCTTTGTAATGCCATAGGTCTGATCAAAATTGGATGTTCCAAGTGGAATTTATGGTAACTTCCTCACAACTTGCAGATGTTTGGTCTTTCCAGGAGATCTCACTTGTATAGAATGCCTAGCACAAAATAATTGATATCAAATTCTGAAACTCGCACCCAAAATACTACAGACTGTCCACGATCCACTGAAACCAGTCCCACTCAATTTTCATACTCTAGCAAGAAGTTATGATTGTTTTACCTGGAACACCTTCTTGAGACTAGTCAATAGGACTAGTCAAATACCCTATCTTACACAAGGTGTATCTACAAATTTAAGATGACCCAGAAGCTAAATGTTTTATCAAAGATAGATTATTAATTTCTGTAAATATCCTCTAGAGTTCAGGGTCTGAAACGTTACATAAAATGTTTTATAGAAAAATTTTTGTAATGACTCATTTCAGGATGATTCCATAACCCTATCTTGTACAGGCTATATATCCAAAAGTATACGAACTCAGGAGATGAATTTTGAACCCAATGTACCTTGATCTATCTACTAAATATCCTCCAAGCCATTCCTTCTGAAACATTGTAGAAAAAAAGCTATAGCAAAAATTCCACGGTGTCTCAGATGTAGCAGCAAAACCCCAAGACCTTAAGCTCTGATACCATATGTTAAGAACCAAACATCAATATAGAATAGAAAAACCTCAGGAAAAGTACTCAACGACTTGAAAAAGAGATAATTTCAGATAATAAGCCTCTTCAAGGGGGCAACCTCCTTTTACCCCAGTTAAATGTTCATGTACCAGATGATGAAAAATGAAAATGTCTCCTTGGTATATATAGGAGACTAGGAGGTATAATTACAACTAATGGCCTAAATATGACATAAATAAAATAACATTACTAATATAATATGCCCCAATTAAGGGGAAATGAGCCAATATTAGGGATTAACAGTTCTACACAACCTAACTGGGAAATTGTTCTTCTCTTTCCTAGATGGATTCAGTGCATATAACCATATAAAAATTGCTCCAAAGGACCGAAATAGGACCACCTTTACCAGCACTTGGGGTACATTTACCTACAAGGTTCTCCCATTTGTCTTGTGTAATGCGCCAACCATTTTCAAGAGAGTTGTAATTGGTTTTTTTTCTGATATGGTGAGTGACTGTATGGAGATATTCATGGATGATTTTACACCTTATGGTATTGATTTTGATCAAGATTTGACTAATCTGGAAGAAGTTCTCAAAATATGTATATAGTCTCATCTTTCTTTAAGCACGGAAAAATGCCATATGATGATGAGCGAAGGGGTGGTGCAGGGACACTTCATTTCTTATGTAGCAATTGAGATAGACCCAGCCAAAATCCAGGTAATTTTGGACATTCCAACTCCAAAAACTCAGAAAGAGGTAAGAAGTTTTTTAGGGCATGTCGGATATTACAGGAGATTCATTAAAAAAAATTCCAAACTTGCCTCTCCCTTGTTTTTTCTATTAACAAAAGATGTTGACTTTCATTAGACTAAAAATTGTGAATTGTCTTTTACAGATTTGAAACAAAAATTATCCACAACTCCCATTTTGAGAGGGCCCAATTGGGCTTTGCATTTTCACATTTCTTTAGATGCCTCAGACACTACAATCGGTACAGTACTAGGGAAACAAGAGGACAAAGAACCCTATCCTATCTACTACATCAGCAAGAACATGGCTCCTGCTCAGTTAAATTATATAGTTACTAAAAGAGAATTCTTGGCAGTAGTTTATGCAATCAATCAATTCAGGGATTATGTCATTGGTTATCCTACCTTTATTCATATTGATCATACATCAATTAAATATCTGATAAATAAACCTATTACTAATGCCAGAGTAACAACATGGTTGTTATTACTTCAAGAATTTGACATCACCATAGTAGATAGACCAAGGAAAGAAAATGTGGTTGTTGATTTTCTCTCAAGACTGCATATAAACGATGATACTTCACCATTAGATGATTCATTTCCAGATGAGAATTTGTTTTCCGTATCTTCTCACTCACCATGGTATGCTGACATTGTTAATTACTTGGTTGCAAGGAAGGTACCTCCACATCTATCTCCAAGAGAAAGAAGGAAAATCATTCAAAAGAGTGTTCGATATGTGAATTACCTTAGAATTAATAATTGATGGAGGACCCCCTTTCACATCACATAAGTTTGAAGCCCTACTCAGTCAATATCATGTTTCACATAGAACAACTTCTCCATACCATCCACAAGGTAATGGCCAAGTAGAAAGTACCAGCAAAGTCATAGAAGCTATTCTTACTAAGACAATGAGAGAACATTGTAGGGATTGGCCTGATAGATTGCATGAAGCTCTATAGGCTTATCAAACTACTTGGAGGAACACAATTGGGTTTTCTCCTTATGAGCTTGTATATGGAAAAAGCCTTGTTTTCCCATTGAATTCGAAATAAAAACCTTAAGAACTGCATCAGCAATCAACCTCGACTTGACTATGTCATAGAAGGCTAGACTGCAACAACTCAATGAGCTTGATGAAAAGCGTTTGGATGCTATTCATCAAACCATAGTGATCCAACAACAGAGAACAAAACGGAATGACCAAGTCATCAAGAAGAAATTATTCCAAAAAGGGGATTGGGCTCTATTGAATGATTCACGCTTTAAAGAATTTCAGGGTAAGTTGCATACACGATGGCTTGGACCTTACGAGGTAGACACTATTTTTCCCAATGGGACAGTCAGGTTAATTACTATTGATAGATCCAATACACAGTTATATGAAAATTGTCATCGCTTGCACCTGTATCAATGTCCACTTTCCAAGGAAGAATTTAAAACGAGATATATCGCTAATACAGATTACCAATTTTTAAAGGGAACAAAGCTTGCTCCTTCCCCTTCTGAACTTTAAGACATTTTGTATATAAATAAGTTGTGCAAATTTGAAATTTTCTGATTTTGCTTCACACATTTTCATCTCTATTTTTCTTTTTTCTAATAAATTTAGCCTAGAAAGGTATCAGGCAGTTTCATGTGTGAAGATAAACTGAAGAACAACAAGGTAGATTACGGCGGAAGACACCAAAGGATTAGTTTTTGGAAGTTGAAAAACTTCCTAAAAACAAAGTAATTCTGTGTTCGGGCCGATTTACATGCTGTTACACCCCTTTTGGCCGATTTACATGTTGTTACACGCTTTTGGACGATTTCCATGTTGTTGCACCCTTTGACCGATTTACATGTTGTTACACCATTTTGACCGATTTACATGTTGTTACAACCCTTTTGGCCGATTTACATGATGTTACACCCTTTTGGTCGATTCCCATGTTCTTACACCCCTTTTGGTCGATTTACATGTTGTTACACCCTTTTGGTTGATTTCCATGCTGTTACACCCTTTGGCCAATTTACATGTTGTTACACCCTTTTGGCCGACTTGCATGTTTTACACTTGTTCCTGACTCTTTTTTTGTGCATGTTGTTACACCCTTTTACAACAAATTGGCCAATTTACATACTGCTACACCTAGTGCCACAATTCGGCCAAAATATCTGTTGATACACCTACTATTATTTTTCCTTTTGGCTAGATTCTACGCTGCTTCACCACCTTCTTAGCATTTCTTCCATTTCTACATACAACAACAATGTTGTTTTGTCCAGATTTCCCCCATTTTTGAAAAATTACTTTATTCTCTATATGTCCCATAATAGTCGCTTCATCATTACTTAAACTCCACATCTACAACTTTTCAACGGTTCGACCATCGAAAGGACTCCACTTATGCTCCACTTGTCATATCGTCATTTCTCACATTCGGGAGTCATCTCTCATTATGACAGCCACTCTGAGCGGATCAAATGGCAGTTGGATAGTGCAGTTACTTCGACAACTACGTTCGGGTGGTAAGTTATGAGGTATGTTGCTAATCTTACGTGTCTAATTGATATGGATATGAAAGAATGCTTTCATGACTACCTGACTGATTGTCTTAATCCATTAAACCACAAGCCAATAATATTATTTGGGGGGGAACAAAAATTCACGTTGACCTAACCACAAAATTCCTTTTTATATTTCACCTATGCCATCTTCTAACCCCGCTTATTTTTGTTGTGACACTGCGTTCTTAGTGCAAATCCACGATCGACTTGCTCTGTCTCTAGTTTAGGTGTTGATTTCTCCTCCTAATTTACTGTCTAAATACAAACACAATGTCACGGGAGGAATGCCCATAAGATACGAGACAGAAAATCTCAATACATTGCTACTTCACCCGGATGTTTATCAAATATTTCTGTAGGTTGGTTGGATTCCATATTTTAAGAAGCTGCAAGGGTTTAATGAAGTATAAGTCTTACAGTTCAGTCGGAATCTTGTAGACGACTATTCAATTGTGCACAGAGTGCGGATTCCAATGACAAAAGACAGCATAGTGGCTATGACAAGATTGTCGACCACAAGAGTCAAATGGTTTAACAAGAAAGCGCATCTTCTCGATGCACAAAAGCGTTTTCTCATGGGAAATGAGCGAGTACATACCAAAGGCCAAGGTGCAGATGTCAGTTCCTTACTAGAGCCATGGGGGAAGGTATCAAAATTCGTAAAAAGGTACATTACATGTGAATGGAGATATCAAGTTGTTTAATTTTATGATTTTTTTCTACTATCACATTTGTGACATTAGAAGCTAATCAACATCCCATACCACCTACTTCAATCCCTGCATAGTATGGCTCAATTTGTTAAGAAATCCAAGCACCCCATGAATTGTCTTTCAAATCATAAACTAATAGGATTGTTGATTCATAATGGAATGGGAATTCCTAATGACCCATTACCTGAACCAATTCATGTGCTTATTATTACAGATGACCCAGAATAGTTAAATCTTGTACCCTCGACTACACCAGCAGTTAACACTCTGACTGTAACTACCCGCAAGTCAACTTCAAACACTAAACTCAAAATCTTAAGCACCTCTCACACCACTTAGAAACACCTTGATAGTATTGAACCAAAAAATTTGAACCCTCTGCCCTCAGAGGTGGTTGAGCCAGCTATCGATAGCGAAATCCCTAGACCAAATCATGAGCCTCATCCCTCTACTGCAATAGTTGTGGTTCAAGAACTCCCTCAGACCCTTAAAGCTGAAAAAAGGAAATTTCTTCCTTCTATCTCTACACTACCCAGGACAAGAACTAGGTCAGAGAGATCCACTTTAACAACAACTCCAACATCCATTGCAAGTGCAAGTACCTCAATTCCTTCTCCTGTGGCACCAACAACAACTCAAAATCCACATGTTGATGTAACAATAGTACCTGTATCTACTGTATCTGCCAATGAATCAATTCATCCAGCCAAACATCAATCTAGACGAGAATCTCAGAAGAGAATCGACAGAAGCAACTCTCCTAGTGCTACAATAGCAGTTCAGACCCCTTTTATCACTACTACTAAATCACCTCAGAAAAGAAAACCTAAGCCTACAAGAAAATATAAGATGGGCATCAACAGGGTTGTACCAGATGTTACCACAGAGTGTCCTGAGTCTACTCATACTCAAACCCTAACATAATTTATGGAGGTACGTATTCCAGGTTTCACCTTGTGCAAGGAATTTCAGGCTACCATTTTATTATTACAGGATGAATGTACACGAGTTACAGCAGAATCATCAGCACTGCTTGATGATTCTGCGCATCCCTAAATGGCTGATGAAGTACAGATTCTACCAGACCTTAGCATTCTAGAATTTCCTCCCTGTATAGTTGTTGAAGAACACCCTCCTTCTTCTTGTCAGATTGTTGAAGAACACCCTTCCTCTTCGAAGGCCATGAAAAAGAAAGACAATGTTTTTGTCTCTAGTTTACCTAATAAGAGAACTCAGTCAGCAAGGTCTACTGCAACAGCAGTGGGATGGAAGGATATGAAACATGCAATACCTATTCTTTGTCCATTAACCTACATTACTATAGAGACTGCTACACAAGAACTAGTCCCCTCAGATGACATGGTTATTACACAAGAACCAGCTACCTAGGAAGAGACTGTTTAGCAAGATACTTCTATCCCTAACTTAGTTGTTACACAAGAACCAACTATCGAGGCAAATACTATTCCACAAGAATTAGTCAGGCCAAAATCAATTGTTGCACCGAAACAAGTCCTGAGTGTATCTTCCACACAAGAATCAATTACACAAACTTGCGAGGATGCGCCACTTGCTCAACTTTTTTCTCAAATTGAGAAGAATATCCAGGACAAAATAAATTCCATGATTACTGAACTATTAAAAGAAAATGACAACCTCAAAGCAGAGTTGGCTTACTTAAGTGATGAATTATAGGTGGCTCGTCAGAACAATCTAGAGGGGATAACCTTAGACATATTATCACTTAGAAAAGTTGTTATGGAACAACATAGAGAGCTTATGTTCTATGAATGAGGTAATATCTATTTTGAGGCAGGCTATAAAATAGTAAAAGTACCAGTCACTAGACAACCTAAAGAACTAGTCAACCTCTTAGTTAAAACAAAATTTGACCTTACTGCTCCACAAAAACTAGTAAGAAAGAGGATATCTCTATGTAATAGAGTAGTTGTTGGTTCACCAACAACTCAAACACAAGAACCTCTCTTTCACTCTGTTCTTAAAGACAAGGCAAGCAGGACAAATTTTTGAGCTAACAGATATTGGGGGTACACACAGTTTTGCATATAGGTACTTAACGAATTGTCTTATAAGTTCACATGGGAGGAGTCATCTCCCTACTTCAGATTCAGTGACAGTTTTGAAAGTGTTTTTGCATGAGGACATGCAATGTATTCAGTTGGGGGGCATGTTAGGACCCCCAAATGTCACTTTTTCACTATATCTTTTACCTTTTCAAACTTATCATTCCTATGCTAAATGCCTATTTTAATACTGCCAAGACCCTTTTTCCTAGGGTATGAGTCATTAATATTGATTTGATATTCTTATTTATTTAACATGTTTGATTAGTAGTAGTATTGCTCATATTTTACCTATAAATGTGCAACTAATGATCAAAATGTGTAGAACAACCAAGACTTAAAGAAAGATCGTTGATGTTACACCAAATGTTACAACTGTGTGCTAGTATGGCATGCTGTTACATGACTACAACAACTACGCACCTTTCTTGGAAGCTGTCACACTTGCTGCAACAAACGCCCACTTATCCTGGAAGTTGTTACACCGACTGCAACATATGTGCATCAATCCTAAAAGTTGTTACACTTGCTGCAATAGATGGCCACCGATCCTGAAAGCCGAATCCTGAAGAATGATCCTTTGTTGTTACACGTTTTGGCTCATGCCGATTCTTTGTCCAGATTTGATGAGTATGACAGATCTCTTGTATCTTATGAACATCCTGAGAATCTGGGATTTTCAAGGCTATTCAAAGTCCATTTTGAATTAAATGACTATATCTTTAAATAACAGATATTTTGTAATCATTAACAACAGAGATTAGTTGTGGAATTGTGAAGTAAAGTGAAGCAACTTGTAATTGATCAATTTTGGCGATTTTAATAAAGAAGGTGACTTGAGTTTCTCCAACCTATTGTGATCTCTTTGAGTGGATTTATTGAGAAGGAAAGGGTCGGCCTTCCTCACAGACTCCCCTTTGTTTTTCTGTTTTAGATTAGCTACTTTGAATTATGTGAATAACCTGTTAGCATTCTTAGATGATAATTGTTGTTACAGTTTAGTTCCTTTCTTTAAAATGCGCATTAATGTGTCTCATGAGAATTAGAAGTCAAGTGTTGTATACTGCTGGAGAATTGTCTTTCTGTACTAGATAAAACTTTGCTTTCAACAATAAGTAATTAGAAGTGTGAATTTACTCCCTTCAACTAAAGTAGATTTCCTTTATGCAATTAGCATAGAATTCTTTTCTACAAGGATAAAATAGAAAATCAAAATAAGATAGATAATACAGGATTCTTATACACTCATCAATCTAGATTTCAATTAAGAAAGCGTGATTTCAATCCTGCAATAGTAGATTAGAACTCCAACTATGTCAACAACTTGTGCTACTGTTTAGTTTTCCAAAACTCTATTTTTTTTTCAATACTGCAACTTGATTAATGTTTGCTTTCATCAATCTAGCATAGACTGTGCATAATTATCTTGCAATAACAAAACATCCATGGGTTTGACAATTTATATTTAACACCTTAATTATCTATTTATTTAGAAAATTAAAGTGACCAACATTTACTATTCTCTTTACAAGACTCATGGCATATTCTATTTATGGCCATAGGTATTAATACAACTACCTTGAGTTTCGATGATGTGGTATCATCCTTGTTATCATAGGAGATGAGACCAAATAACATGGAAGGATAGAGAACAAATGCATTATTTGCAAGAGGGCGCTTCCAAGATAGAAATATATCTAATTCCTCAATTGGGATATCTTATTCTAAGGGTAGATCTAAATATCCCATAAAATTTTTAAAGGTATGTTTGAAATGTGGAAAGAAGGGAACTTCAAGAAGAAATGTACATCGAAAAGCATGGATAAAGTGAAGGGACCTTAAGGTGCTCCCTCTACAGAAGAAAATACCTCCAAGTAAGGAGGCGATTTGCACTTGGCTTCTTCAAGAACACATGCATATCATGAGGCATGTTTGGTTGAATCGGGTTCATCCTTTCATATCACTCCCAACAGGGAGTGGTTTTGTGAATATGAATTAAGGTATGATGGAGGTAATGTTTTTCTAGGTGATGAATCAACAAGTATAATCATAAGAAGAGTAAAATTCAAGTTGAAACTCATATATGGAAGGATTAGAACACTACCTAATGTTCTTCACATCAAAGGATTGGCCATAAATTTTATTTCTGTAAGAAAAATGGATGATGCAGGGGTAAAAACGGTATTTGAAAAAGAAACCTACAAGATGGTTCGAGGAGAAATGGTGTTGTTGAAGGGAGTTTGGATTGGAACTCTGTATAATTTACAAGGAAGCACTATTAGTGATGGGTCTAATAATTCCATTGTTCCTGATATTGGAGCAGCAGAAGAAAAAACTCCTACAATCTCTAGAGAAAAGGTTATGTTGTGGTATCAAAGACTGGGGCATATCGGAGAGAAGGGACTTCAACTACTACATGGTAAAGGTATCGTTGAAGGTATGTCTAAATTCTTTCTATATTTTGAATTTTGTCAACATTCTGTATATGGGAAGGAGAATCAGGTAATATTCCTCTCTAGTGCAATGAGGGAAGAAGGAATTTTACATCTAGTTCATAGTGATGTGTTCAGACCTATGTCGGTTCCATCATTGGGAAAATCTGTGTCTTATGTCTCATTTATAGATGACTTCTCAAGGAATACTTGGATATATTTCCTTAGGAAGAAATCTAAATTATTGGAAAGGTTTAAAGAGTTTAAGGCTCTTGCTAATAATTAAACATAGAAAATAATTAAGGTGTTGAGGACAAATAATGGTGGAGAGTTATGTGATAATTATGTAACAAGTGCGGTATAGAAAGGAAAAAGACTACTCCATATACACCTCAATAGAATGGAGTTGTAGAAAGGATGAAAAGGACGTTGATTCAAGAAGCAAGGTGCATGCCTAGTGGTGTCGGGTTAGGGAAATAATTATGGCAGAGGCAATGAGTATTTCATTTTACCTAGTCAACTGATCACCCTCGTCAACACTGAATTAAAAGACTCCACAAGAGGTATGGAATGGTAATAAGCCTTCTCTCACACATCTAAATTTATTTGGATGTGACACCTATGTTCATATTCTAAAGGAAAATAGGAGTAACCTATATAAGAAGGTTGAAAAAGTGTATATTTATTGGGTATAAATATCGTATTAAAGGTTATAAGATTTGGAACCAAGAATCTAAGAAGGTTGTGTATAGTCAAGATGTGGTATTTAGATAAATGAAGGATGTTTTCAAACAGGTAGTTCTACCAAGTAAGGAAGAAATAGACAAAATAGAGTTTGATCGAAAGGATGATGAATCATAGTCTAGAGAAGAACATGAATAATAAGAAGAAGATCCTCATACTCCAATATTGAAGAGATCGGTGTGGGAAAAAATTATACCAGAATGGTATAATCCATCTGATTTCCGTTCAAATTTTGCATTGTCTATTACTGATGATGATCCAAGAACTGCTAGGGAGGCAGTGGATTTAGAGGATGAACAACTCTGGAAAAAGGCCATGGTTGAAGAAATGGAAATCTTGGAAAAGAATGAGGCTTGGTATCTAGTGGAGTTTCTGAATGGAAGAAATCCCATTGGAAACAAATGGGTATTTAAAAAGAAGTTGAATGCAAAAGGAAAAGTGGAGAAATGAAAAGATCGATTAGTAGCAAAGGGTTAGTATGAGGTTGAGGGAATTGATTTTGGTGAGATGTTTTATCATCTTGCCAAGTTAACTTCTATTATACTTTTGCTATCTGTTAGTCCTGCATTTTATTTTGAATTAGAATAGATGGATGTGAAGATGTAACATTCCTACATGGGGATCTAGAAGAAGAAATGTATATGAAGCAGTCAGAAGGATTTTCTGTGAAGGGAAAGAAGGAGTTGGTATACAAGATGAAAAATTCCTTGTATGGTTTAAAACAATCACCAAGGATGTGGTATAAAAAATTTGATACTTATATGATGGGACTTGGATTCACAGGAAGAAAAGAGGATCACTGTGTATATTTTAAATTAACTGGAAATCATTTGATTTATTTGGTCTTGTATGTGGATGACATGTTGATGATAGGAAACAACAGGACGATTATCCAGGATGTGAAAACTGAGTTGTCCTCTAAATTTGGCATGAAGGATCTTGATGCTGCAAATTTCGTTTTGGGGATGGAAATTAAAAGAGATCATAAAAATAGGAAACTCTCGTTAAATCAGAAAAAATATGTCAAGACAATATTTCAGGGGTTTAATATGAAATAATGTAAACCGGACAGGGTCCCTATTCCTGTAGGTGTAAAATTATATGCGGGTCAGTGTCCCAAGACAAAGGAAGAGGAGGAGGACATGTCTGATGTTCCATATGCGAGTGTGGTTGGCAGTTTGATGTATGCAAGGGTATGTACTAGAATGGACAATGGACATACAATGGGAGTCTTGAGGAGGTATATTTAAAAACTAGAGAAGGAGCATTCGAGAGAAGTAAAGAGGGTTTTCAGGTATTTTTGTTGCACTAATAGCTATGGATTATTCTACCAAGGAAGACCTAGATTTGCCAGAGTGTTGGACATACATGTCTTTGTGTATGCAGACTCGGCTGGAGATTTGGATTGTAGGAGATCTACAAGCGGGTATGTTTTTAACCTGTTTGGAGGATAAATGAGTTGGATGAGCATAATATAGTCTGTAGTGGAACTTTCAACTACAAAAGATGAATACATGGCATCGACTCATGAAATCAATAAAGAACCATGGTTACAAAGATTGTGTTTAGGTACTGGGTTGATACAACAAGCTGAGAGGATATATTGTGACAGTCAGAGTGCAATGTTTCTCATGAAGAACCTAGCTTATCATTCAAATAAAAATCATATTGATGTTCAATATCACTTTGTGAGAGACATGGTTGAAGAAAAGAAGGTGGTGTTGATGAATTTGGAAACTTTGAAGAATGTTGCTGATTCATTAACAAAATCTATGAGCATTGAGAAGTTCTCTTGGTGTAGAGGATCTATGAAAATTGTTGCCTTGGATTGTTGACTATGTAACCCCCTATATGCGAAGAAAACAACAAGTGGGATAATCTTGGGTATGTGTTATATTTTTTTTCTAGGAATGCAGGGGGTTGGAATCCCCCCTATCCAAGGTTTCAAGGGAAGCGTCACTGAAAATAAACTTCCTCGATTTTCGTGCCCATTTTTGGGTGGTTTTTCGGAAAATAGTTTTTCACCGATGGTTTTCTATTTTTGGTTAAGGAATTAGGGTTGTTGACTAATCCAAGTCATTGGATTAGATTTTTGGATGCTGTCGGATCCTTAATGTATATTGTATTGTAAACAATGTATGATATTGAATGAATATAAAATATCATGGTTTTTCCAGTTTGGGTTTCGAGGGGAAAAATCTCTGTGTAATGTTTGTATTTTCCATTGTATCTTTTTTGTTCTTTTATTGAAAACATATTTGCAGTAAAATATTGTATAAGGTTAAAATCTATATCTCCTACTGCCAACCCCAACAGTTCTACAGGGAATATTATTTCTCATAAACATTACACCCACATCAAAAGATAGGTAAGAAATGAACTAGTTTCTATGTTTGCACATGTGGTGGGAGGCAGCTGAATCTAACTACCATTATTCCTCATATTGTAAACTACTAGAAACAGATAAAACTTCATTAGTCATACTTGAAGTTGTCGAAGCCAAATTTGTTTCTTTCATAGAGTTCTCCTGAGATTATTTTCTTTTTCAATAGTATTTATTGAGATGCCCCATTTTTCGAGAGTACCATCATTTTTCTCTACCCTTTCTTCCTATTGACTTAGATCGTGAAGAACTTCTCTGATTTTTCTCTTTTTATTTGGGTCAAACTATGACCAGCATCGCCTCTCAAGTTGACGTTTCTTGACTATACTTTCTCCTCATATCCTCAGCCGACAAAGATCCCACAACAAAATCATAATCCAAAACATCTGTTGAGCTAAATATAATACAAGTGACTAGATTATCCCAAGACTTAGGCAATGAGCACAATAGTGTAATATCACTATCTTCATCTTCGAATTTAACTTCCATAATAGTCAATTGAACTATTAAAGGTATTAAGGGTATTTAAAGGGTATTTGCAAACTAAATAATTGCTTCTTCAATACAATTCTTCTCGTCAAGGACTTCATCATATACAAACTTTCCAACTTGTTCCATAATCTTACTACAATATCCTCTCTTACGATATTAAACAAAATTTCATCTACGAGACATAAATGAATGGCACTGAGTGATTTTGTGTCTAGTTATTTCCATTCCTCTTTCGTCATTCTTGTTGATTTCTTTGTCCTTCCTGCCAGTGCTTTTTGCAACCCTTGTTGCCCCAACAGATCCCACATCTTGAGATTTTAATCACACATCTCGAAACTAGAGGATTTCATTTGAAGTTTTTTTTTGGTTGTGTATTACCAATACTAAATGTATTGATGTTCAAAGCATGGACACATGTTTCCATTCAAAATGAAAATGGATGAAAAAGATGGCTTTGACGCATTTCACCAATTTAACAAATTTGACGGGCACTTTATTTTTAGGGTACGTAATGTTTATACTTTAAACATGGAGTTATTTTATATTTCAATTTTTTTACAAAACATGTATCCATCTAATATTAAAAGATATGTCTTTAAAACATTTCCCCAATTTTACAAATTTTGGGCACTTTAAAGTAGGATATGTAATGTTTATATAGTTAAAATTAAAGAAATTAAACAGAACGAAGATATCCCAATTCTACAAGTGAGACATTTCTCACACACTCACTAAACTTGAGAAGACACACAACAACTCAATAACAAACCCTAATTTTTACATTATTCAAAATCTCCTAATTTCGACATTATTCAAACATTTCCTCTTAATGGGGAAATGGATTTTCCACAACACCTAACTTTATTCTAAAAATTTCAAATTTGATCTTTCCAAGAGGCTTGGTAAATATATCATCCACATTATCACTTTTTTTACAATAAATGAAAACAATTTCCTTTGAATCAATCTTCTCTCTCACAAAGTGGTTTTGTAACTCTATGTGATTTGATCTTGCATGATACAATGGATTATGTGCCAATTTGCTAGTACTTTGATTATCATAATTGATGCATGTTGGTCCTTTTTTCTTATCTTCAACATGTACAAGAATTCTCTTGAACCAAACTGCTTCACAGGTAGCACTGAAGAAGGCTTTGTACTGAGATTATGTTGATGAAAAAGAAACAATTGGTTGTTTCTTTCTACTCCATGACATGTCCCCTAATCCTATATGGAATGCATAGCCTAAGATAGATATTATGTCATCATGATTTCCTGCCCAATCTAAATCAGAGAAACCTATCAACTCAACATCAAACTCATCAGTTTAAATAATACCAAAATTAATTGTTCCTTTCAGGTATCAAAGGACTTTCTTTTTATCTTTCCAGTGGATTTCACAAGCTTTAGCCATGAACTAACTAAGGATACGGACTAAATATGGTATATTTGGTCCGGTAGTGGTAAGATAGTTTAAACTTCCTACCAACTCACGATATAAAGTACCATCTGCCTTTTTAGTTCCATCATCACTGTATAACTTTGCATTTTGATCTAAATGGGTTGACATTGCCTTACATTCACTCATATGTAACCTTTTAATAATTTTTCTTGTGTATTTACTTTGAGTGATCAATGTCTTACCAGGCTCCCTCCAAACTTCAAGTCCTAAACAATAATGCAATTCACCAAGATATTTCTCAAATTCCTGTGACAACATAATTTTAATTTCTTCAATTAAATTTCATGAACTTCCTATGATAATGAGATCATACACATATACAAATATCAAAACAACATTTCATTTTTCATCTTTCTTAACATACATGTTAAGATCACTTTTTATTTTCACAAAACCTTCCTGATAAACGAAAGAATCAATCTTTATATACCATGATATTGATTCTTGTTTCAAACCATATAAGGATATCCTTAACTTGCAAACAAGATGCTCATGTCCCTTATTTACAAACCCTTCAGGTTGAACCAAATAAAACTCTTCTTTTTACTCACCATTCAGAAAAGCATATTTGAAATCTAACTCGTGTATTCTCCATTTATGTTTTGTAGCTAATGCAATCAATACTCTAATTGTATTCAATTTATCATCGTAATAAATTCCCTCATTTTGTGAATATCCTTTTGCAACTAATCTTGCCTTATATTTATCAATACTACCATCTGTTTTAAATTTAGATTTGTACAACAAATTGCTTCCTATAGGGAATTTGTTTTCATGAAGTTCTACTAATTCCCATGTTTGATTTTTTATAAGAGATTCATAATCTTCATTCATTTCATTTCTACATTCTTCATGTCCTATAACATGTTCATAGTTTATAGGTTCTACACCATTCATTACATTGGACATCAATGCATATAATTTTTATACTTTAAAGGTGTTTGAGTTTTTTTTTATGACCTCTTGGTCCTTCACTGCCTCCATCTCTTCTCCTGCATTGTGGTGATTCTTCTCCACTTCTTGGTGAGGTATGGCTTCTTGAAGTGTACGGATCTAGTTTGTCTTTTCTCTTTATGTATGGGAAATTCCTCTCTATGTTTCTTACCAGGTGCACATGCTTCACATTCAATATGGTCATTCCTCATAATAGGAATACCTTCAACCATTGATTTATTTTGCAACAATATTAAATCATTGTGATTAAGGTGTCCATGCCATTGATACCATAAATATTATGTTGATTTTTTTGTAGATTCCAATGCTAGATGATTTTTCATAGTCACATATAGCTTATATAATCCTCCAACTCTGGTGCATCTCGCAACAACCTTGTAGCGATCTTGGATATCCTTTACAACACAACTTGACTTACTGAATTCCAGTTTTAAATCATTAACAATGATAGTAGAAACATATATTAAATTTCGTTTGATATCAAGTTACATCACATTATGAATCTGTCTCATTTTTCCATCATGTAAGTTCACACTTATTACCCCATAGACTTAAACTTTATGTGATATTTTATCTCCTAAATAAATGTGTGCCATCAATATTCTCATAATATTCATCATAACATTCTTTATTATAGGACATATGGGCTGAGGCACAAAATCAATAAACCAAGCATTCTCATCATTAGTTTCAACAGACAATGCAGCTTCTGAAATAAACAACTTAAGATTTTTAATTCCATCACTTACTAAAATGTCTTTATGCACAAAGTTTCCATGATTCCTTTTGTATCTTTGTTTGGACTCACGATTCTTTCTTTTATAAAAATATTTAACAAGGTAGCATGGTTTTCTACAATAATTGCATTCAACATTTCTCCTAACATACGAATCAGAATGTGCCATACCTTTCTACATTGCTTGAAACTTTCCTATGTTTTTGTCTCACGGTTTACCTTTGTGTGATTGTTTAAATTTTGCAATCAATGTCAAACCGCCACTTGAGTCCAAATCATAATTCCTCATTCTCTTTCTTGAGGAAGAATCCATGTTAAATCATCAAAAATAGTGGGATTTGGCTTAGCTGAAAGTGATGAAATAAAGACCTTATAATCTTGCACTAAACCTTTCAATGTGATTGTTACCAAATCAAAAGTACACACTGTTTCACTAATTTCACCCAACTTATCACTTAGATTTTATTTTTGATGCCAGAAATGAAGTTTCTTATAATTTCATTTGCTTCCATTTTAATAAATAATATCTTAGCTTTTAAAAATAAGATTCAGTTTGCATTTGAAGTTTCATACAAACCTTTGAGAACATCCCACGTTTCCTTGAAAATCTTACAATCTTTGATGTAAGGGGTTATGCTATCCTTTACGGACATCCACAACAACACCTTATCCCTGATTTCCCTTTTATCCCAATCTGGGATGGACGAAAAAACAGTGGGTTTGACTTCATCCCCACTCACAATTGAACACAAATTATAGGCTTCAAGCATTGTCGTAAGCTTAAATTTCCAATTAACTTAATTTTCTCCATCCAATTTAGTCGAATCACTTAAGTATGAATCTACAAGAGCATTAGACATCTTCTTCAAACAAAAAATTCAACAAGTTGTAGCTCAGGAATAAATTTGTCTTTCTACGTTGGGTCTCACGATGGCTCCAACGCAACAATCACTTTTCTTCAGCGATCCAAATTCTAGTGTCTGCTCCCTCTCCAAAATCTACATGAGCTCTGAAATAAAATAAGTGACTCCTCCAATCTTGTACAGATTCCTCTACGTGCAGGTTGCCATCAAACAAATAGCAACTCCATAAATGGAGTAGATACTGACAACATGTTGGATGGGATTCTCCAGCAATTCCTCTTTCCTACACGCAGACTGCTACAATGTATAGCATAGGATTTGAACTCCAGCTCGACGACTCAGCCTCTGGCAGCTATCGCAGTGAATAACACTCGGAGGCTTTTCTACGACCTACTCTAAGAACAGAGTAATTTTGATATCAAGTTAAAATCAAAGAAATTAAACACAGTGAAGGTCCCACAATTCCACAAGTGAGAGAGTGCTCACACATTTACTTCATCAGAGAAAACAATTAGATTTGATAACTTGGACCAACCTCCTACAATTGTAGATCCTAAACCATTCACACACTCACACATTAAACTTGAGAAAGACAAACAACAACTTAATAACAAACCCTAATTTTTACATTATTAAAAATCTCATAATTTCTACATTATTCCAACTTATATTTTAAACATGAAATTATTTTAGATTTCCAAATTTTAAAGTTTATACTTTAAACATGGAATTACTTTAAATTTCCAATTTTTAACTAAATATGTAGCGATCTATTTCTTACTTTGTATTGTATTTCATCTTGATATGAAATATTTAAAATGGATTTTGAAAATGTCCAAAATAAGTAATTTTAAACTTCATATACTCATTATAAAATAAATAAAAAAATTTAAAAATAAATAATATTTTTATTTTAAAATCTAAAAAATATTTTTAGATTGTGCCTGTGGTGGCGATTGATAAATAGTCATATGCTGCTTACTAACCTACCCATCCCGTGCTTTCATATTAAAAAATTCATTTAAAAAAAAAATCAATACAACCTTTTGCATGGTCCCCAACTAATATAATATTAGTAAGACTGCATTCCGTCCTGAGTAGATACGCATGAAAATTATTTACTAACAGATACAGCAGTTTCTTTACATGATGGAAAAAAACAGAAATCAGCCAAATACATACCTTAACATGTTCTTGTTCCTGTTTAACCACAACATCTATGTTGACATGATCATCAATGTCATTAGAACTATGCCATACATCACTATCATTTGTTTTATCACCTTTATCTTCATTTTCATGAAACACTTCATCTCTACTTGTAAGCAATTTATATGAAATGGGATCAGATAACTTCTATGTTCTTTTATCATAACTATAACCAATAAATATGCACTTGATTGATTTTGCATCAAGTTTTTTTATTTCATCTTTACGAATATGTGTAAAGGCATTTGCATCTCAACACTTTTAAATGACTAACATTTGGTTTATAATCATGAAAAACTTTAAAATCTAATCTTTTAGTTGGACTCATATTTTTTAAATAAACAATAGTATTAATGACTTATGCCCAAAAACCACTAAAAATGTTTTACCTTCAAGCATATTGCGAGAACACTCCATCACTGTTTTGTTTTTCCGCTCAACAATTCTATTTCGCTGAGGTGTATGAAGCAATTTAAATTTTTGTTGGATCCCATAACATTTACAATAATTTTTAAATACTCCTAATGTATATTCACCACCATGATTAGACTTGAGAATTTTGAAGCATTTTCATGTCTGTTATGAATTCCTTAAAGTACTCAAATACATCACTCTTCCCTCTTATGAAATAGACCCAGGTATACCTAGATCTATCATCAACAAAATTAATGAAGTACCATGCACCATCAAGTAATCTAGTTTGCATAGGTCCACATACATCTGCGTGAATTAATTCAAGTAGTTTAGTTTGTCTTTTCTCTTTATGTATAGGAAATTAGTCTCTATGTTACTTACCAAGTGCACATGCTTCGCATTCAATATGATCATTCTTCATAACAGGAAGACTTTAAACTATTGATTTATTTTGCAACAATATTAAATCATTGTGATTAAGATGTCCATACCATTGATACCATTAATATTATGTTGAATTTTTGTAGATGCCAATGCTAGATGTTTTTTCATAGTCACATATAGCTTATACAATCCTCCAACTCTGGTACATGTGGAAAGAACCTTGTAGCGATCTTGGATATCCTTTACAACACACTTTGACTTACCAAATTCCACTTTAAAATCATTAACAATAATAGTAGAAACATATATTAAATTATGTTTGATGTCAAGAATGTACATCAGATTATGAATCTGTCTCATTTTTCCATAAGGTAAGTTCACACTTATTACTCCATAGCCTTAAAATTTATGTGATCTTTTATCTGCTAAATGAATGTGTGTGCCATCAATATTCTCATCATAACATTCTTTATTACAGGACATATGGGTTGAGGCACCAAAATCAATAAACCAAGCATTCTCATCATTAGTTTCAATAGAAAATGCAACTTCCGAAATAAAAAACTTAAGATTTTTAATTCCATCACTGAATAAAGTGTCTTTATGCACAAAGTTTCCATGATTCCTTTTGTATCTTTGTTTGGACTCATGGTTCTTTGTTTTATAAAAATATTTAGCAAGGTGCCATGGTTTTCTACAATAATTGCATTCAACATTTCTCCTAATATAAGAATCTGAATGTGCCATACCTTTCTACTTTTCTTGAAACTTGACTTTGTTTTTGTCTCACGGTTTACCTTTGTATGTTTGTTTAACCTTTGCAATCAATGCCAAATCTGAACCACTTGAGTAGAAATCATAATTCCTCATTCTCTCGTTTTCTTGAAGAAGAATCCATGTTAAATAATCAAAAGTAGGGGGCTTTAGCCTAGCTAAAAGTGTTTAAATAAAGACTTTATTTAATCTTGCACTAAACCTTTCAATGTGATTGTTACCAAATCAAAATTACATATTGTTTCACCAATGTCACCCAACTTATCACTTAGATTTTTGATGTGAGAAATAAAGTTATACTTTCATTTACTTCCATTTTAATAAATAAAATCTTAATTTTCAAAAATAATATTCGGTTTCATTAGAAGTTTCATACAAAAATTTGAGAACGTCTGAGGTCTCCTTGGAAGTCTTACAATGTCTTATGTAAGGGATTATACTATCCTTTACGGACATCCACAACAACACCTTATCTTTTATTTCCCTTTTATCTCAATCTGGGATGGAGGCAACAACAATGGATTTGACTTCATCCCAACTCACAATTCACCACAAATTATAGCCTTCAAGCATTGTCGTCAGCTTAAATTTCCAATTAACTTATTTTTCTCCATACAATTTAGTCAATTCACTTAAGTATGAATCTGCAAGAGAATTAGACATCTTCTTCAAACAAATAATTCAACAAGTTGTACGTGAGGAATAAATTTTCCTTTCTAAGTTGGGTCTCACGATGGCTTCAACTCACGATGGCTTCAACGCAGCAATCGCTTTTCTTCAGCGATCCAAATTCTAGTACCTGCTCCCTCTCCACAATGGTCGATCCCTATGTAGATTAAATCTACACGAGCTATGAAATGCAATAAGTGACTCCTCCAATCTTTTACAGAATCCTCTATGTGCAGGTTGCCATCAAACAAATAGCAACTCCATAAATGGAGTAGATATTGACAACAGGTTCGATGGGCTTCTCCAGCAATTCCTCTTTTCTACACGCAGACTGCTACAATGTCTAGCAAAGGAATTGAACTCCTCCAGCTCGACGACTCAACCTCTGGAAGCTATCGCAGTGAATAACACTCGGAGGTTTTTCTACTTCCTACTCTAAGAACAAAGTAATTTTGATATCAAGTAAAAATCATAGAAATTAAACAAAGTGAAGATCTCACAGTTCCACAAGTGAGAGAGTGCTCACACACTTGCTTCTTCATCAGAGAAAACAATTACATTTTATAACTTGGAGCAACCTCCTGCAATTGTGGATCCTAAACTACTCACACAAAAAACTTGAGAAAAACACACAACTCAATAACAAACCCTAATTTTTACATTATTCAAAATCTCTTAATTTTTACATTATTCCAACATATCCTTTAAACATAAAATTACTTTATATTTCCAAAGTTTAAAGTTTATACTTTAAACATGGAATTACTACATTAGATTTCCATTTTTTTACTAAATCTGTAGTGACCTATTCCTTACTTTGTATTGTATTTCATCTTGGTATAAAATATTTAAAATGGATTTTCAAAATGTCCATTATAAGTAATTTTAAACTTCATATACTTATTATAAAATAAATATAACTTTTAAAAAATAAATAATATTTTTATTTTAAAATCTAAAATATTATAGTAAATATTTTTAAAATATATAAATATTTTTAATTACGACTAAAGACATATAAGAATTGGAGATGGGCACAATTAATCACCTTTTAATCTAAAATTCTAATCCGATGACTAACAATTTAAGATGCTGACATATTTTTAGTAGTCCTCCCAAATTAATGAATGTGATTTACTTTTCATAACTTTCTTGTATTTTTGAATGCATCCTTGTGTTTACTTTTTAACATTTACTTAATCATATTAAGAAATTACTGTAGCACCATATGATTGCCATGTTTAAATGATTAACCTTTGAGATTACCATGTTTGAATTATTAGTTTTCCTCAATTATCCGTGCGTTTCATTCTCTACCCCAAATTCCCTCAACTCTCAACCCGTTTCATATTGGATCGCCGGCTCACCTATCATAGTGGATGAGCGTTTCGCATGAGTGTGGAGCATTTCATCCCAGCCCAGATTACACGCGCAAAATATCAACCTGGAGGCCGAAGGCGTAGAAAGGCATTCCTCTACATGTCCAGCCCCAAGAAACCAATCTGGTGGAGACTACGATGTTACATTACGTGGCACCGATTCTGTTACCTCTTGTTCGTAAAATCAGAGCACGCTGATCCCAACCCTACAATCCCATGAACGCAACAATGACGGTAATAGTAATGCCAAGTGCGTGTATGTTTAATATGATCAAAGTTTGGGATATATTTTGTTAGTTTTTTTTTTTTTTTTTTTCCATTGTTTCTACTTTAGGGTTACAGTTTGGACTTTTTTTCACTCTTTTGGAGTTAGGGTCACATGTCTGGTTTATAGTTAGGTTTTAAAGTTATAGTTATGGTTTTCTTAATTTTTCTTTAGCTATTATAGCCTTTCGAGGTTTATCAGTCATAAATTATATGACTTTGCTAGTAATAACATAACAAAAATACATATATAAACAACTTAGGGTAATTATTTTTTTTTAAAATAAATATATATTCATTTATGATAAGGAAAGACCGCCATAGCTTTAAAATTGCGATTCACCCCATCATAATTATTGGATTCTTCTCAATTTCTATATCCTCTTTAATACTCTTACGATAGACATCTCTATAAGGTACCACTTAAGCATATAAGGTGTTCAATCAATTTAAATATTATGGTAATTCAAAACATTATTATTTGTTTTCGTAACGGTAGGGTACCTAGTCATATGTTGCTTACTAACCTACCCATCCCGTGCTTTGATATTAAAAAATCCATTTAAAAAAATGCAATACAACCTTTTCCATAGTCCCCAATTCCTTTCCTCACTAATATAATATTAGTATGCCTCCATTCCGTCCTGAGTAGATACGCATGAAAATTATTTAGTAACAGATACAACAGTCTCTTTATATGATGGAAAAAAACAAAAATCAACCAAATATATACTTGAACACCGATTCTTAACTATTGTTTTTAGGGCTGGAGCGGGATCAAAGCTCGAGAGACGTGTCCTTTGGGAATTTCCAGGGCAAAGTCACACAAAATAGGTTGAGAACTAGTTGTGCCAAACTTTCTCTCCCATATTTATCTTGAAAATGATCGCTCTTATAAAATCAAGGGATATGGATATATTCCAGTAACACTTCCAAATGGTAATTTCACACATATTCACAATGTTGTGTATGTCTTTAGGATAAAGAAAATCTTGTTGTATGTGTCACCATTGCACATGAGAATTTGAAAGTCGAATTCTTCAAGACACATTGTATAGTGAAGGACTTGCAAGATCATTACAGTATCAAGTTGCCTCAAGAGTCAAAAGATGGAGGCCTATACAAACTTGATGTCACCAATAAGAATCATCAAGCTTTAACTTCGGCAATTATGCCTACAAAAACTCTTTGGAACCAAAGGTATGGTCACATTAATTATCATGATTTGCGGTTATTACAAAAACAAAGTATGGTTGAGGGACTCCCTATGTTTAAGAATGAGTATGTTGCTTGTGAAGGTTGTGCATTAGGAAAGATGCACACAGATGAATTCCCCTCTAATCCCGATAGGAGAAAAAACAATCTATTAGAAGTTGTGCACCCTAATGTTTTTGGACCAATGAAAACAAGGTCGCTAGGAGGTGCTTATTATTTATTATTGTTTATTGATAACTACAAAAGATACACATGGGTTTATTTTCTTTGGAAAAAGAGTGACGTTTTTTAATACTTCAAGGAATTTAAAAACATGGTGGAGAAACAAACAGGAAAACCCACCAAAATCCTTTGCTCAGATCAAGGGGGAGAGTACAGATTGGGGAACCTCATCAAGTATTGCAAAGATCATGGAATAGTACAACAATTTACAGTACCCCATACTCCACAGCAGAACGAAGTTGCAAAAAGGAAAAACAAAACTTTGGTGGAGTGTGCACGAAGTATGATGAAAGGTAAGAATCTCTCAAATGCATTTTGGGCTAAGACCATTAGCACTATTGTTTACTTAAAGAATAGAAGTCCAACAAGGTTTCTTGATCATAAAACTCATTTCGAAGCCTTGTATGATTCTAAAGGAGGAGTTAATAATTTAAGGATATTTGGGTGTAAGGATTTTGCACACATTCCAAAGGAGAACAAGAAGAAGCTTGATGTTAAAGCTATCAAATGTATTTTTATAGGGTATTGTTTAGAATTTAAAGCATATAAGCTATCTGATCCATCTACTCACAAAGTGTTTGCAAGTAGAGATGTAATTTTCCATGAGCAGGAAGAAGGAAACAATGAGGACAACAATGATGAAAGATGGCATGTACTTCTTGAAGATTAGGAGGTCAAACAATAGAATAAACAACATGAAAAGGCACCCAGTGACATGG
Source organism: Picea engelmannii (assembly GCA_009831015.1). Classification (NCBI taxonomy): domain Eukaryota; kingdom Viridiplantae; phylum Streptophyta; class Pinopsida; order Pinales; family Pinaceae; genus Picea; species Picea engelmannii. The sequence goes on along the minus strand of ML778646.1, from coordinate 378,251 downwards.
ATACATCTAGAAGAATCTTCACGAAACGAAGAAGAAGTCATGAGCCAATTGAGAAAATCTTCACGATAGGTTCGTCCACCTGAAAAGTATAAAGATTATTCCCTAATGAGTAATATTTCAAATTTCATAGCACCCGTGAGTTTTAATTAAACTAATTAACATGAATGGAGAGAAGCAGTGGAGGAAGAATATGACTCTATAATGAAAAACAAAACTTGGGAATTGACTGAATTGCCTAAAGATAAAAATCCAATAGGATGTAAATGGATATACAAACCTAAATTCAAAGCTATGGTTTTATAGATAAATAAAAATCCAGATTGGTGGCAAACTGGTATTCACAGAAAGAGGGCATTGATTATACAGAAACATTTGCACCGGTAGCTAAATTAAACACTATAAGAATGTTAATTGCACTAGCTATAAAATACCATTGGAAGCTTCACTAGTTAGATGTGAAGTCTTCTTTTTTGAATGGTGAGTTAAAGGAGGAGGTTTACCTTACTCAACCAAAGGAGTTTGTGAAAAGTGGTCATGAACATTTAGTGTGTAAATTAAAGAAAACATTGTATGGACTGAAACATGCACCTAGGTCATGGTATGAGAAGATAGATTCCTTCTTTCTTCAGTAGGGTTTTATGAGGAGAAAAAGTGATCCAAATCTGTATACCAAGTTTAATGAAAAGGGGCATGTTGTATTGATTTCCTTATATGTTGATGACTTAATTATTATAGGAAATTCAGAAAAATTGATTAGTGGAATTAAGAAGAAGTGATCACATGTATTTCAAATGAAAGATCTTGGCGAGTTACATTATTGCCTAGGTCTTGAAGTTTGGAGAAATGATGGTCAAACCTTTGTGTTTCAAGATAAATATGTCACAAAAGTACTTAATAGGTTTAAAATGGATCAGTGTAAAGTTTCTCATGTTCCAATGAAGCAGAACAAAAAACGTTATTGTGATGATGGTTCGAAGGAGGTAAATGATACAATGTAGGTGGTGGGAAGGTTGAACTATCTCACTACAGCCAAACCTAACATAGTATAATCTGTTAGTGTGTTAAGTCAGTTTATGGCTAAACCTCTAGAAAGCCATTGGAATGCAGTGAAAGGGGTACTCAGGTATCTCAACGATACAATTGATTATGGTATTGAATATACTGATTCATTCGATGTTGAGCTAATATGTTACTGAGATTCAGATTGGGCTCGCAATCCAGATGATCATAGATCTACTACAGGTTATGCCTTTGGCATTGGTTCCCAGATTGTTTCATAGAGTAGTAAGAAGTAACCTACTGTATCTTTGTCATCCACTGAGGAAGAATATAAAACGTTGTGTGCAACAACTTGTGAAGTTGTTTGGTTGAGAAGACTATTCAAGATGTTGGATAAGAACAAAAGAAAGCTACGATAATCAAATGTGATAATCAAAATTCAATCAACTTGGAAAATAATCCAATTTATCATTCAAGGACAAAGCATGTTGATACTCAATTCCATTTTGTTCTAGAAAATATACACTCTAATGACATTTCTTTAATGTATTGTAATACTAGTGAAAATGGTGCTAACATTTTTGCTAAGCCTCTCGAAAAGATCAAATTTAAGCTGTTAGGTGTGGATTCAATCATTTCTCCATTAAAGGAGAGACTTAGAATACTGAAGAATTAGTTGTTGTAACGGTGATTAGTTTCCACCCGTGTTCCTAAATTGTATGACATCGTATATATATTTGTAATTCTCAATGATTAACTTCAAGGAAGTGTAACTTTGCTTCCCGTCTCAAGGTGTTGGGAGTTGATTTTTTTTTCTCTGGTTTTAAGTAGGGTATGGTAAGTGACGTGGCGGTGGATGAATTACCTAGTCATATGCTGCTTATTAACCTACCCATCGCGCGCCTTGAGTCGGTTTTCTTCTCTCCAGTTTTAAGTAGGATATGGTACCTGGCGTGGCCGTTGATGAATTACCTAGTCATATGCTGCTTATTAACCTACCCATCCCGTGCCTTTATATTAAAAAAACAGTTTTAAAAAAATTCAATACAACCTTTCGCATAGTCCCCAATTCCTTTCCTCACTAATATAATATTAGTAAGCCTGTCCTGAGTAGACACGCATGAAAAGTATTAGTAACAGATACAGCAGTCTCTTTACATGATGGCAAAAAACAAAAATCAACCAAATATATACTTTAACACCTATTCTTAACTATGTTTTTTTGGGGCTGGAGCTGGATCAAATCTCACGAGACGTGTCCCTTGGGGAATATCCAGGACAAAGTCACACAAAATAGGTTGAGAACTAGTTCTGCCAAACTCTCTCTGGAACTAGTGATCTTCTACAATGATTTTGAATATTTTACATATTAAATACATTGTACTTTCATTGTCTGCGATCTAGAACCTTTTTTTTATCTGTTTTCTTGAAGTTCTATTCGGAAATTTTGTTTTAAAATCCAGTATATAGCATTAAAGAAAGAAAATAATAATGTGTGCAAACTCAGCTATTTTTTCTACAACTTCTGTTATCAATGTGCTCATCACACTTAGATTTTAAAAGATCAAGAACTCTCACACACGCAAGACGTACAATGAAACTTTTATCATTTCAATTACAGACTGATCCATAAGGCTATAACAACCATGAATCTGGAATTTCAGTAGAAGTTTAGGAAATTGGAATACGTAGACAAGTCTTCTTAGAGATTGAATTTCATTCAATAAAACCAGTCAGTCTCCAAACTGCATTTCGTAACTGGCTGAGATCTCTGCCTTTGAGAGTCCTCCCTACACCTTCATGCACCGAGGACGAAGTTGCTTCGGTCTGGGCAAGCTGCCTGGCAATGAGCTGATGAGGTGGGATCCTCTCAAAATCCTTTCCACCATAATCTTCATCATCATCACTGTTATCATAATCAACCATCCCACGACTTCTCGTCCAGTAATTCTCCTTCCTCTTCTCCTTCCATACCATCTGAGACCAGTCAGGGATATTCACAGGAGCAGAAGCCTGATATGTTGTTCTCCCATTATTTTTCTCTTCATGACATGAATCCTTTCTAGGAATATTAACTGAATTCCTGCCATAATTACTACTCCCTTCTTTAATCCCCACTGATCGGCACCCTGCAGCAACGTTACAGCCCTTCTCCTGTAAGTCAATCTGCTTGGTATCGGCATCATTAACACCGGCCCATATCTCCTCTTCATTAAACTCTTCCATCGTCTCGCAATGATCCACAATGCTTCCGAATTGCCGAAGCCCAAAGAGCCTGTAAATATGATATTTCTCCCTAGGTTTGGGCCCTTACCAACACAGAATTACTCCCATCCATGGCCACCCAAGAGCTTCCTTCAAGATCCTACTTCTAAAATTTCTCTATGAGGCTAGTCAGAATGAGCGAATTTTAAGCTTTCATGTCCAGCTAGAGCTTCTACACAAAATTATCCCAAAATTGAAATAACCAAACTCTATGAGCCTAGCCAGATCCTCTGTTTGAGCTAATTCTAAGTTATTTTTCTCAAACTGGGCTGACTCTCAGTTCTCTGTCCCAGTATTTTTCATCTTACTCCCTGTAAAGCACAATTTTTATGGGAGCTCTGCTAAAATATCTTTATATGATAGTACGTTTTGAGGCCTAAAACTCATTCTTCAAGCAGTTGTACTCTCGGAATTGCGGATTTTGAATGTTATTTGAATTTTGTTAATAGCGTGGAACATATGTGGTCGTTCCCCTCCACCCTTCACGCATCACGCACCGATGTTCTCTCTTACCATTACAATTGACTTCATCGGTCACTCTCCCTTATTGTCCCTGGCAATACCAACACCTCCCCCTCTCCCACTTGAAAGTTCCAGAGATCGCATTTTTTTATTACTGATCATAAGCATGAAGTTGAGGATATTTTAAGGACTCCGGCCATTCTTCATATTTGTTGTCTTGATGTGATAGCTTTACCGATGAGTATCCTTTATTATATCGAGTGCGTCTCTCTCTAAAATTTTGGGATAAGGTCGATGAGTGCCATACACGTTCTACTGGAATCATTCCTACCGCTCTGAGCTTCCATGAACCAATAGGATACCGTCGAGTGCCGATTGGGACTTGCCTGATCAAATTGAATGTATTTATTTGACTCTATCCCATCGCTAACATTAACAAACCTGCACAGATTAATGTATTATTAAATGTGTAGGTAGTACTGTATCATGTCTATTGCAGAAAACGATACCAACTTTAATGCCAGACAATAAAACAAACTTGCATTAATCTAATTGACTTTAATGGCACACAATAGAACAAACCTGCATTAATATAATTGCAGATAGGCGTGCGAAATGTGGAAAATGAATCCAACTTTACTGGTACCCAATACCCAATAAATAGTTGACGAGACGATTCGACAGGCTTTGTTGATAATAAAATTTGTTTGGACTTGCTTAGGCACAATAAGAGTTTAAGCTTAACCAGTGATTGCCCTCTTGTATAGTATTTTCGCTGTTACTTTTGTAAAGGACTCACACGGCTCTCCGGGGACAGCCCGAAACTCTTCCAAAACCCTAAAAGGAAATTCAGCAGACAGACAGAAAGAAAACAGTGCTGTACTTGAACGCAAAAAAGAAACAAATGGAAAAAAAAAACAAATGTAAGCAGTAAAATGAAAATATACGGAAGTTTTAGAACTTTTCTTTTACAATTTTGCTTTGTATGTTTTAGATTCTATTATTTCATGAGCTCTTTCTAATGTTCAGTATGATGTTAAATATAGAGTTAATATGTTGCATTTAAAAAAATATTTTAATGTCCATATATATATAAAATCATTAAAGCTAAAAAAAATGTAATATAGTATAAAAAAATGGTTAGAAATACTAACTTTTGTTGAAAACATTTGAGCCTTTTCTACATGATGGATTCTGAATTAAGATGGATCTACATTGAATTAGGTAAAATATAAATAATTAACATTGCATTATTTATAGTATTTAGTGATTTTCACTTAAGCAACCATTCATAGATATCAGTAGTGAAGTTTTAATGCTTATCTTTTAGAAGCCTCAAAGATTAGCTCAAATGATTCCCTCGAATCTTTTGTAGATTAGACCTGGCCTGTGGTATAACCCCTTTAACTCAGAGGGTTTGTGATGATCTTTTTCCATAACGTAGCTAGCACAGATTCCGGTCTACCACAAGTAAAAAAAAAATACTTATCTTTTAGAATTTCCCTCGTTATACTGACACTTATCTTTTAGAATTTCCCTCGTTATACTGACACTTATCTTTTAGAATTTCTCTCGTTATACTCTTAGTCCATCATTTAAGTAAAATGCAAATAATTAAGAATGGATTATCCCGTAATATGCGGTTCATTTGTTTGTAGGAAGTATTTAGTGATTTGAGTAGAGAGAGGAATATCCTATCCAGGGCAAGGCTGGATTTATAAAGTTTGAAGTGGTTCCCAGATTCAAGAGGATGTTGCAAATACATTCATTTAGGTAGGCGTCTTTAAACTCTTTTTTTTTTAGAGCATTCATTATCACAATTTGTTTTGGCGAAATAGCGATCAATTTCGCTTTCTGGATGTTATACTCGAGACGGAAAGGTTTGAGCAATAACGTGAAATCTTGAATTTGATGTAGTTTTAGTTTTTCTGGGTATCATTTGCAGTGTGGTTCTTGCCTATTCACATATGAACCCTAACATTTGTAAGGGAGGTATAAACAGTCTGCTTAACATAAATTAAATTTTTTGATAGGGAGAAGTAATATGAATAAACAAAGCATTTTAAATATTTTTGTTTTGAAAATTCTTTGTTTTGAAAAGTATTTCTAATGACTATGATGACTAATGTCCACTTAAACTAATTAATCTACATTCTAATAAAGATATTCTAAGAATACTTTCTATTTATTTTAAAAAACAATAAATAATTATTTATTTAGATTAATAAAATAAAAAGTATAAATAAAAATCCTATATATATAAGAAAGATAGATTGGAAAATTGTATGAGAGTATAAAAATTGTAAATTCATTTTAAATGTTTAAAAATTTTAAAACTTAAAAGATCGTTGACATAATCATTTTAGCACATAAAATTTTAAAACTGATTCAACTTAATTTTTTTGTTTTAAGCCCTTTGATATATTTTTTAATTTATAAACACCTATGTATATACAAATACTATGAAATGCATAATTAGGCTATTCGTGTTAGATTGTTATAGTCGAGCTCTAATCGAGCGATCATCATGTGCATTTAATTTTGATAGTGTGAATAATGTCAATGAGAAGTTGGGAATCACGATCTGCCTCAAGTTTATCTTATCTCTTAAAGCGATGAATTGCAGACAAATTATTAAACACGTTGAAACAGACTATCATTTTAAAATATATGAACATACTTCTGTCTCAGAGGTCTGAGGTGTAACTTGTCAAGGTCGTTTAACCATAGCAAATGTCCCATTTACCATTGAAACAAAAAAATCTTCTGCAATATACCAGGTTCAAGGGACATATATCGGTCATAGAAATGCGTGATGCACTATTTAATGCAGTTTTGATTCAGTCCCATAGAGGTATGGTGACTACATGGAAGATGGAGGCAATCGAGGAGTTCTGTGACTAAAATTAATTAGAGGTTGTTGTCCATGCTTACAAAGAAACCTTATAAGCATGAATAAAACAATACCGTGGTTTTACGTCAACATTGACTCCAATTTCAAAGACCTGTCTAGTCTCCGATCAGAAGCTCACAGTGAAACTCAGAAAACTCTCATGACTCACTGCACGATTTAGTGGGAACGGTGATAAAACACACTTAATGAAATGATTTATGGATTGAATAACACAATGCTATGCTTAGCACATAAACTCAGAAATACAGGAGAAATGTAAACACACAAAACACTTGATATTAATAACTTCGGCGCAACAAGTGATTACAGAATATAAAACTATGATGAGCTTCGGCTCCAATGACTTTCGTTGATTTTACTCCTCTAAAACTTCTTGACTCCTCTATTATTTCTCCTTCACGAATATGTTCTCTCTATCTTTCTGCATATATTTCAAATGTCTACATCGGACATATATGGAATACGAATGAGACTTCTTACAGAAGCTAGGACTGACTGAACATTAAAGACACAATAAATTCGACTGAATCTTCAACTGCTTAACTGAACTCGAGAAAGATAAAGATCGGTTCCATTAATTTACTCCCCTACTTACCAACTGACTAAACTGACTAAACTGATCTTGCGTAAACATGCCACTTTGTATTTGCAGACTCACAAAAAAATATGCAGACTTACAATTCAGTTGACTGACAAATCTACTAACAAATTGACTGACCGATAAATTGGTAGAGACGTGAATATCTCACCGACTTGTAATTACTATTTCCAACACTCCCCCTTAATTATAAGTAGGTGGGATTACAAAAATTGCATCAAAAATTGAATTGACATTTTACTATCGCTCATTTATTACTGCGCAGACTCCCTGTGCAGATGTTGACATGAATATATTGCTAAAGCTTTTGTGAAAATATCTTCGACCTGTTCTTTTGACCTGCAAAACTCTAAACAAGTCTCTTTGTTATTTACTAATTCTCTGATCAAATGATACCTTGTATCAATGTGCTTAGTTTTCTTGTGAAACACATGATTCTTTGATAACATAATGGATGAATTGTTGTCACAAAATATTATTGTTGGTTCTTTTTGTCCTTGCATCAAATATTTAAACATTCTTCTCATCCAAACTGCTTGACAAGTTGTTCTTGTAGTTGCGACGTATTGTTCTTCTTCTAAAGAAAGAGTCACTATGAGTTGCTTCCTTGATGCCCATGATAATATACTTATTCCAAAATGAAACGTGTACCCAGATGTACTTTTCCTATCATCTATGTTGTCTCCACAATCACTGTGAGTGTATCCAATGAATCTGAAATCTTTTGAAGTAGAATACTTAATGCCAGAGTCTTTATTTCCATTCATATATCTCAGAATTATTTTTCCTTCCTTCCAGTGTGATTCTTTTGGAGTTTCCATGAGCCTTGAAATTAGGCTCACTACGTACATAATATCAGGTCTTCTTGTTGTTAGATACATAATATTGCCTACCATTCTTTTAAATCGTGTGGGATCCACCTTGGACCCTTTCTCTTCCTTCCTTAACTTCAATCCTTTTATGGTAGGTGTTGGGACTACCTTTGAATTTATCATGTTGAGTCTTTTTAAAATTTCATGTGCATACTTAGATTGTGAGATAAATATACCATCTTTAGACTCGTGAACTTCAATATCCAAAAAATATCTCATAAGCCCTAAATCAGTCATTTCAAATTCATCCTTCATGACTGAATTGAATTCTCCTATGCCAAAATCACCTGTAAAATCGAATCATCCACATATAAGTAAACAATTAACATGTTACCTTGCTAATTTTATTTGATATACAAATTTGGCTCATTTTCACTTCTCTGAAATCCATTTTGTTTGAGATAGGGATCTATGCGACTGTACCAAGTTCTCAGAGCTTGTTTTAATCCATAAAGTGTTTTCTTTAACATGTATATTTTGTTCTCTTGTCCTAGAACCTCATAGCCTTGTGGTTGTTACACATACACTTCTTATTCCAAATGTCCATTTAGGAATGTTGAATTTACATCCATCTGATAAACTGGCCATGTGTTCTACACATCAATAGCTAACATTGTTCTCATTGTGTCCATGCGCGCAACTAGTGCAAATGTTTCATTGAAATCAATTCCAGATTATCATGTAAAACCTCTTGCAACTAACCTTGCAATGTTCTTATACACATTTTCTTATGCATCTTGCTTAGTTTTATAAATCCACTTCACACTAATCACATACTTGTCTTCAGGTACATCGGCCAACTTCCATGTTTGATTATTTTCTATACATTTGATTTCTTCATCTATGGCTTGAGCCCATACATCATCTTTGACAACTTCTTCAAAAGTTAATGGATCATCTATTTGTGAAAACAGAGAAAAAACAGAAAATGAATTTGTTGTGTCCTCATTATAGATGTCATGTAGACTTCTTCTCTTTCTTGGTAGCAAACTTGCTAATATTGGATCTGGATATGTAGAACTACTTGGACTGCTTGCTAGTTTTTGCTTCTTTCTAGGTGTAGAAGGACCTGTGCACTGACTTGTACATGGTGTTTGAACAACTACTTCTTTTGTATCATCATGCTAAATAACCTCAATAATTTTGATCATCTTTTCTATGTTTCCATCCCATGCTTTATTCTCCATGAACTGAACATCGCAATTGATTATGATTTTCCTTGTGACATGGTGATACAACTTGTATCATTTTGTTTCTTTAGAATACCCAACAAATATAAATTTATTTCCTTTGTTTTCCATCTTCTTTCTCATCTCATCTGGAACATGTGCATAGGTGAGACAACCAAAAACATTCAAGTGTGCCACATTATTTTTCATAGTTGTCCAGGCTTCTTGAGGAACTCTGTTCTTCACACACTTTGTTGGATATTTATTCATTATGTATACTACAGTGTTACTACTTCATCCCAATATTATTTTCTCAAAGGTTTGGCTTCCAACACACTACACACCATTTCCATCATGGTTATGTTCTTTCTTTTTGCGACACCATTCTGTTGTGGTGTATATCGCACAATAAATTTCTTGTAGATGCCATGAACTTTAAAAAAGTTCTGAAATTCACTTGAGATGTATTCTCCTCCTCTATCAGTTCTTAGACACTTGATATAATAACCACTCTGCTTCTCCACAAGTGATTTAAACTGCTGAAAACAACCCAATGCATCTGATTTATGTCTTAAGAAATAAATCCATGTCTTTCTTGAGAAATCATCAATGAATGTTACAAAATATGTACTGCCTCCTATAGATGAAGTTTTCATTGGTCCACAAATCTCTGAATGTACAATTTCCAGTGGGGATTTTTCTCTGTAAGACATACCAACTGGAAATGATTCGTTGTGTTTCTTTCCAAATATGCAACCTTCACATATTCTTTCTGTTTTTTCAATCAATGGAAAACCTTTTACCTTATCCTTTGTGTGTAGTAGCTTCAAACCTCCAAAGTTAAAATGTCCAAATCTGAAATTGTTGATTTTTCTATATGAGATGATATCTGATTGATATTGCATTACAATGATGAGTGTTCCATATATAGATAACACATGGTGACCATCCATGAAAGGATGTGCCCCTTGCATAATAAATAACTATTTATTATTATTATTATTATATATATATTATTTAATAATTAATAATTATATTATTAATTATTAATCTAGTAGAATGTCTTCCCGATGTTGTCCAAACATCAACACTACCTCTCAATGAGGGAGATATTATGCATCATGCCAAGTTTGTCTATGAAGTATACAAACTCCTCCCTAGAATCATGACACCTATTTCTCAGTCCTTGGAGATGTCTCTCTCCCACATGAATTAAGGGGAAACTCTCCCTACGACTCTCCCTTTGAGCCAACTGAATCTCTCTGATATAACGCTCACTCAGGGTCCGCATGAGGTAACATATAGCATATCAAGTAATTTAGCATTCCTTGTCAAATCACCATGACTAGGAAAAATACTTCACCAAGGTCATTCACCACAGGTACACCTCTATGAGTGAATGTTAGCCTGATGCTAATTAACACATGGAAAGCACCTTAATCACCTCGATTCCATATTATTCGTTTTCATGATCAAGGAAGGACTATGCCTAGGCCCATTTACCACGATTTCACCTTTACGATAAATGTATCATATTTCCCTTGGTCTGCAACACAATTTAGGATAAGGTCCATCCAATTTTGAAACATCAACACCCCCTCTTATCTAGGGAGGTATCTTTCCATGATGTCTTCATCTTGTAGTCCATTGACTATTATGTAATCAACAATTAGCACACAACTACTCTCCAGTGAGACAAATTCATTTCCAATGGTACAAAACGAATCTAGTAGCACAGATCTATTGTCAAGAGACACACAGTCTTCGCCAATGGTACACAACCACCATAGTAGCAATAGGTATATCACACATGGAAGTCCCATGTGGAATCCTAGATGCCACTCCCTCTAGGAACACTAGGTTGAACTCCCCATAGCGTGTGACATCAAGGTCAACTCCCTTGACATGCCCTCATGTGCTCTCCACAAGGGACGTGTCCTCATTTTATCTCCACAAGGAACATTGGGCTATAATCCCAAACTCACATATCTCTTCTTGGATAAGTGTCCTCACATATCAACTCAACTTAATCATAGAGGAGTACGATCTGGAGAATGTATGTCACACATGGCACTCCCATGTGGACTTCTAGAGGCTACTCTTTCTAGAAACACTAGGATCAACTCCCCATAGTGCGTGATGTCAAGGTCAACTCCCTAGACATGTCCTCATGTTCTCTCCACAAGGGACGTTGGGCTATAATCCCAAACCCACTTATCTCTTATCGGATAAGTGTCCCACTTATCCCTTCTCGGATAAGTGTCCTCACATATCAACTCAGCTCAGTCACAGAGGAGTACGATCTAGAGAATGTCTCAGAAAGATGCAAACATCAACACTCCCTCTCTGCGAGGGAGGCATTCTCTGCCATGCCAAGTCTGTCATGGAAGTACTCAAACTTCGTCCTGGTTTGGTAATAACATCAACAACCTGATCATCTGTAGGAATGCACTACACCAATACTGCCTTCCTTTTCCCCATGTCTCCGATGTAATGGTAATTGATCTCAATGTGTTTTGATTTGTCATGAAAAGTTGGATACTCTGAGAGCTTCACAGAACTCTAGTTATCATAATGAATAAAGGTGGAATCCATCACATGTCCAAATAAATATGAAAGGATCTTGTGAAGCCACACTATTTTTCAGACTACCACACTCAATGCAATGTACTCTACTTCTGCAGTGCTCAAAGCCACAAAAGTATGTTTCGTTCTACACTAGGAAACCATGGCATATCGCAAAGTGAATCAACATCCATAGGTGCTCTTCATGTCCACTGTGATCCTTGCCCAATCAAAGTCAATATATCCCTACAATCTCATGTCAATAATGTAAATGTATATCATACCATGTCCAACTATGCCTCACAGGTATCTCAACACATGTTTCACAACAATCCATTGTGTCTGTCTTGGATGACTCATAAAATCGCTAAGTGCACTCACTGCATAGAAAATTTATGGTATGGTGTTAACCAAATACATCAATGATCCAATCAGGTGTATGTATAGGTTCAAACAATCTCGTCGAAATCGAAAGAAGACAGACTTAGTTTCTTCAGATTCGTCACAATTAGTGTAGCCATAGGACTATAGTTCAACATCCCAAACTTTTTCAATGTCTCAACTGTATACTTCCCCTGACTAAGAATGATCTCATCATTTATCTTCCACACCTCTAGTCCCAATGAGTAGTGCATCATACAAATTTCCTTCTCAAACTTAGAGGCCAACGCATACTTGCATTCAACAATAAGGCTCTCTGTATCGGTGAGGAATAAATCATCAACGTAGAGGACCAAAATCATGTACTCGCCATTAATAATCTTGTAGTACAAGTTTGGATCAACAACACTTTTTTTGAAGCCCAAACTCATCAAGTATCCATCAATCCTTTCATACTAATCTCAAGGTTCCTGCTTGAGTCCATATAGGATCTTCTTCAACCTGCACGCATGAGACTCCTTCTCATGTATTACGAAACCACCTGGCTTCTCAATGTATACTTCTTCCTCAATCTCTCCATTGAGAAAGGTTATCTTCTCATCCATTTGATGTAGTTTTCAACCCATGGATGTTGCAAGGGAAATACTCATCGAGATAGAAGTGTATTGAGCAATAGGAGAAAATGTCTCCTCATAATATGTTCCCTCCATCTGAGAGAATCCTCTAGCAATAATTGTCATTTTGTTCTTCTTGATGCTCCCTTCAGCTGTGTGTTTGATCTTATAGATCCACTTGGAAGTCACTACATACTTTCCCTCACGTCTCAGAACAATATCCGACACATCATTCTTCATTATGGACTGATACCCCTCCATCCTGACATCTCTCCATAATGGATGACTAGTTACCTCCTCATAACATGAAGTCTCATAATCAATGATTTTGGTTGATAGATGCGACATAACACGAATATCTATGAGGTCTATTTCTCTCTCAGAAGGTACTATGAGGAGATGCATGTCTTTCTGCCTCCTATAGATTCTGATGAGCTCATGTAGGTCTCTTTCGACCTACTACAATATCTTTGGGAACATTTATTTGAGCTACAAGATCAACAAGATCAATTTTATCAATAGGCTGAATTTTCTCCCTCTAAACTGTTGGAGGGTTAGGGGGAGAAGGCACAATATCTCGCTATCTCTCACTATCAATATCCATGTGATATCCTCTAGATCTCCTGGAGGCTACCTCATCCTCAAAGGTAACATCTCTTCTCACCTAAATCTATCTCTAACTAGGGATGTAGATTAGGTATGCCTTCAAATACTCACTGTACCCCACAAATGTACCATTTATGCCTGAAGGGTCTAGGTTGGTCTTTTTCTCGCTGGGTACATGAATGTATAATTGACACTCAAATATCCTGAAGTTTCCAAGCTTAGGATTCACTCATGAACTCTATCCATACTAGAAATCTCATGGTTCCCTCATGGAACATATGTATAAGATATATCGAGGTTCCCTAATGGAACCAATGTCTTCTCTAGGACACATTGAGGTTTTGTCATGGAGCCAATTTACCCGAAGACATATCTAGGTTTCCTCGTGAAACCAATGTCTTTTTTTCTTCATATGATCATCTAAGGCACATCAGTATGAAGTCCACATTCCCCCCTACTAGTCCACAAAAGACCCTCTAGGAAGAATGTCTCATGTTGTTGCCTGAAATATCTCTTTTCAACAACTCACATATTTATGGGTTCCTTGCCATTGCTTCCTGATGCAATGGAGTGTAACGAAACTTGTCCTTTAGTTTGATGTTGGCACCATTAGATATTAAAACTTGGGAAATATTAACACACCCTTTTCTCATAGCATAATGCAAATTTGTGTTCTCACTATAGTTTACCACATAAACATATGCACCTGTCTGCAGTAATGCTTCCACAAAATTAGCATGCCCACTTTGTTTTGTTGACTATGCAATTAAAAATATGGATCATCATGCTACACTGTTAATCTGCTATGAACTGAAAGCTTAGTAATTGGATTTTAAAATATAACTCCTATCAGCTTCAAATAATCAAGTTTTCATTAAGAACTATTCTGGAAGGATTGAATGTGTAAAACTACATCTCCAGTGAGAACTACCTATGCATCAAATCTATGTTCAAGTTCTGATGGTAGCTATGGGGTGTATGGAGATGTATCTCGAATAATTTAATTATTTTAAAATAATTGTTCATTCACTCATAAGTCGGAGCAATCCATCGCCTTCATTAGATATAAATTTAGTTGGGATTATCGGTGGTAAAACTCAACCAATCATGATATAACTTTCTTGAATAGAATGACCCTTGTGGTTAGTCAAATGATAAGTAATTGGATTATGGCAGATCGCCGTAATTGTAGAACACTGAAATTGAACTATAGCATGGATGAATGAAATAGATAATTGGAGCTGCAATTGTGAAGCTTTTTTTCTTTTTGACAATTTTAAATGCATGATGTGTGTTCTACTTCACTCCCACTAAATTGGGTGGTTGTCTGCCAAATAAGACTCTACCTATCGAAGTCTTCCATTTTAGCGATCTGGGATCCATTCGAACATAATCTGGTCCATCAAAATCTATTGTCTCATCCCACTTGAGACAATAATCTAGGATTATAAAGTATGGATTATGATCACGCAATTCCAAGCACCCAATTGGTTGACGACGAATCCTTTCCAGTTCTGGGTACAAAATATTAGAGTCGAAAGTAAAGGCCAATTGGATTCTGACTATAGATTTTACGACATGTGGTGCCTTTATATTGCACCCACCATCAATAATTTATTTTGGTGGAACAATCAACGATGTGTGATCCAACCCAACTGTTGAATAAATGTGTAATCTCAGATTAATCTGTACAATATGATATTTGTATCTAACGTTGAGGGTTGTACATTACCCACTAGGAAATATAGAATATGTTTTAGGCCCTCCCATGACGGAGTCAAGCCCAATGTCGCTCTGATACCATGTTTATTTTTCTATATGAGATGATATCTCATCAATATTTCATTACAATGCTGAGTGTTTGATATATAGAGAACATATGGTGACCATCCATGAAAGGATGTGCCCCTTGGATAATAAATAACTATTTATTATTATTATAACTTATTATATATATATATTATTTAATAATTAATTATTATATTATTAATTGTTAATATAGAATAATGTCTTCGTGATGTTGTCCAAACATCAACATAAATTCCATAGCGATGAATCATCATGTACTTCAGAATCGAATGATTCCTTCATATTTGCGCCACTTTCTCGTTTCTTGATACTGTGCACACTATTTTCTTCATAACTACACACACTTTCTGCTGTAAATGCAATGTCTAACTACACATTGTTTTCTTTACCAATATCTTGTCTTATTTTTCTCTTTATGGATAGATTCAATGTCAATGGGTGTTAGGGATCTAACCCCTCATGTAGGTAGAATAATATATTTCCATGTAATAAAATTCAATATTAATAAGGCCTAGCAATAAGGAAGAATAAGTCCAATGTAATAAGACCTAATAGAAGCTTCCACGTCTAGAAGTTTCTTCCTCTAGATGGTTCTTTTGATAGACTTATTTAGTATAAATAGGAGTTGAGGGTATGAGAACTTTTTTGGTGGATATTATTGTAATAGAGCTCTGCACTGCAGAGGTTTCCCCCTCGAAGAGGCAAGTGAACATTGCTCTTAGTAATCAAAGTTCTCCTTATGGAGTTCTTCTGGTATCATTTTGGTATTATTGTGGTGTTGTTATGATTATATTGTTGTTCATGTGCCATTTCTAGTTATTTATTTATGTTCTGCATACTTTTTTATATCTGGAATATTAGAATGGGAACATTGTGTTACTTCTCATTTAGATTTTTGCAATTAGCCGATTTCTTGGATATCTATCCATAATCACACAATGATTATCTTCCATGTATATTATGTATCCTTTCTATAACAACTATCTTGTGCTCATCAGATTATGCTTCAGACAAGAAGCATAATATACATCAGGAATGTTTTTTCGTTCTCCTTGCTTAGTTAATATGTTTATATTACCTTTTCCTAAGACAATGACTTGGATATATGTTCCAAGTGTAACCTTGGTTTGGAATGTTTTAACCAAACTAGAAAATAATTCTATGTTTCCTGTCATGTGGTTACTACAGCTTGAATGTAGATACCATATATCACAAGGAATTGCTTTAGAAACATTTCATTCAACTAGTGATACTATAGTCATTTCCTCAACGCACACCATAAACATAGGATTGGTTTCATTATTTCCATCGTTTTACTATTCTTGACCTTGATTTTTCCAATTATACTATATCTTCCTGCATTCATATGCATAATGTCCATATGTTTTACACTAATGGCACTGAATCTTTGATTTATCAGTTCTATGACCACTTGGCTGACTAGTATTTGGGTTTTAACCTCTTCCACCAGTGTTTCCAGGACTACTACTACGTCCACCTTTGACAAAACTTCTTCCTCTGCCTCTAGAATTAGCTCTCCCCCTTCCTCTTCCACGACTTATAGATGATTTCCTAGAAAATGCATTCTCTAATGACATGTTTGACCTATTCAATTTGTTTCCATGATTAATGTGGGAAGCCTGCAATTCATCTAGACTAAACTGACTCATGTCCTTGCTCTCTTCCAGAGTCACAACAAGGGTATCAAATTTAGGAGGAAGACTCATACGTACTTTCTCACCAAATTTTCCATCTTCTATGCTTTCTCCATGAGACTTAATCTGATTTATCAAGCCAATAACATGGGTATAAAACGAATCTACTATATTTGAGTCTTTCATTAACAAATTTTCAAAATCTCTTCTGAGAATTTGCAGTTTTGAAGTCTTGACTTTATCCATACCTTTATAATAAGTTTTTAATATTTCCCATGCCTCCTTGGCTTGCTTTGATGATGAAAATCTTGGGAGTATGCTCTCATGCATGGCTTGATGTATGTAAAACATCTCCTTTCCATGATTTTTTCTTTGATCTTTCAAGACATCCTTCTTAGCTTGTGTGAGTGCATTATATGTTTCGTGATCTATTGGTTCCACATAACCATTCTCACTATCTACCATACATCTTGACCTCAGAACAATGCCTTCATGGTCAAGGACCATATCTCATAATTGTTTGCTGTAAAAGTTGGAGGTTGCAAATTTGAAGTAGAAGCCATATTTCTCCTTCCAACAAAGTTACTACTATGATAAAATTGTTCTGATAGAACTTTCTCCGATCAAATTGCTCTTGATCAACCTCCTCTGATACCAGATCTCAAATCAGTACCGCACGCCAGAAAACTCTCAGGACTTACTGCGCAGTGCACAAACTGCACGATTTACTACACTTTGTGATAAAACACACTTCATGAAATGATTTATGGATGCAGAATAACATAGTTCTATGCTTAGCACATAAAATCACAAATACATGAGAAATGTCAACACACAAAATACTTGATATTAATAACTTCAGCGCATCACGCAATTACATAATATAAAACTATGATGAGCTTCGACTCCAATGACTTCTATTGATTTTATAGACACAAAGCTTGTGCTCTCAGAATTTTTGAGTCCTCTGTTGTTTCTCCTTCATAACTATGTTCTCTCAAACTTTATGCATATATTTCAACTTTCGATAGAGTCGTACATATATGGACTACGAATAACACTTCTTACAAAACCTAAAACTGACTCAACATTAATGACAAAATAAATTCGACTGACTCTTCATCTACTTAATTGGACTCGAGAAAGATAAATATTGGCTCTATTAATTTACTCCCCTGCTTGTCGACTGACTAAAATGATTTTATTTAAATGTGAGACTTTGTATTTGTAGACTAACAAAGAAATCTACAGACTAACAATTCAGTTAAATGGAAAATATACTAACAAATCGATGGAGACGTGAAGATCTCACCGACTTGTAATTACTATTTCCAACATCTAGGAGTAATATTATCTAAGTCCCCGACTCTCACCGAAAAAATAATGGATGTTTATGTTATTACAAAAAACCTTATAAGCATGAATAAAACAAAATAACCGATTTACATTACTGGTGACTTCAATTCCAAAGACTTGTGGTAGCAATTTCTATAAACCCGATATTCATTATAGGATTTTTATGAAATTATGTTTCAAAATTATTGACGATTGATTTAGGGGTGGTTTTTTTGAAATTCTCTTTTTCATTGTTAAACTAAATCCTCAAAAGAGAAATAAATTTGGGGGTTGTCTAACCATTTTACGCTTTTTCTTTTTCAAAGCAATCTAGCAACATAAATCTGAAGGAAATCACAATTTTTTGCTATTTAAATTGTATTTTTTAATGCATAAATGGATTCAGTTTGTTGAATGAACTATACAAGACTTAGCCACTCAATTCTACAGATCTAACACTTTCTTGACTTATTTCGAACCAAATTAAACAAAAAAAATAGCCAAAAGAGAACCAAAACATGGAATGTTTAAATTTGTGGTAACAACTAAAATGTAAATATGTTCTCTTTATTATTATTATCATATTGCTATATATATGATGAAATATATATGTAATAGTGTTTATTAATAACTTAATAATGATTTTACATTTACAAAGGGTATGATTTACTAATATATATAGGTTAATTTCTATGGACGATGAGAACATACTATTTTCTTATATGGTTGTACTAGGGTTATTTGGAAGAGGTTTGCCTAATGTATAAGGGGTTATTATGTAACTCATGTTTATTATCTCTTTGATTATGTGATCTACGCCTACATATTCTCTACATTATATATAGACATGTTTCTCATGCTATTTTAAAGAATTGATACAATAAAATTATGTGTATCCATGTTTCTCATGCTATTTTAAAGAATTGATACAAGAAAATTTGTATTAGAGTAGAAGAGCATTAGATATAGACTTTCACATGCATCATTGTAGAATATTAAGTATAATTTTATTTTCGTAAACTTTTATGTAATTTTTAAAAATTATGTGATATAGAAATTACATTTTTTTTTTTGGCATAATCTTAAAACTAGGATTAAACATGTGGCTTTATTAAATATTTCATATCTAAAAATTGCAAGGTAAAAAATGATTAGCACCTAAAAGAACATGTGGCTTATAAATATTTCATATCTAAAAATTGCAAGGTAAAAAATGATTACCACCTACAACATTGAAACTAAAACATCCCATAACATATCACGGTGAAATTTCATATGCAAAGTGGCAAAATTGGCTATAAGACATATCCTACAATTTTCTTCCCTCGGAAAGACAAGAAAGTCCTGGAAAAATCATCATAGCTTCTTATAGACACATGCGAATTCAATGGAGAAAACATACTGGTTCTTATAATACAATTTTTTGATCTCTTATATGCAAAATTAGATGCAAGGCACACCATACAATTTTGATCTTATGAAAGGTCCCAAAATCAATAAGGTCCCAAAATCAATAAGTTTGGTAAAGTCATCATAATTTTTCCTTAACGTTTAAGATTTTACTGAGACACGTGGCATTGCATAGAAAACATACCAAACTATTATAGCCTTCGACTCGAAGACATACGAAACTATTATAAACCTGAATTTCAGACTAAAATACATATTAATTTGGGAGATAGATTGGTTACAAGGTAAGCAGCAAAGCAAATTCCAAATCGTGGCTTTAAAAAAATATGTTAACTCAAAATTAATGTAACTTCTGATGGAAAGTTTTGATTTAAGTGATTTAGAATACCTTGCAAGGTGGATAGAGCGGAGCAAGGTGGATAGAGCGGAGATGATATTGTAGAAATAAGATGGAATTAATCATATGTTGTATGAGTTTTTGAAATGTGGGAATGTTGGGAACGTGGATACTAGTGTTTGGAATTAGTACAAGTTTCTCTCAAATTTACAGGAAACTTGAATTTGGGAGTCGCATTAATATATATTAAAAAATATTTTAAATTACAATGATAGTTTAGATTACACTGTATAGAGATATTGATACATTTAAAATCTTATTTCAATAAAATTGAAGGTCAATAGAGGACAACATTTCTCCTATTGCAACAACTAGAATATTAAAATTGCTAATTTAATTTGTGCTAATAATTATATGAATATATTTAACACAATAAACTTTAATATCCCTAAATATTCCATTAGAAAATGAGAAACAAAAGTGAAAATGCATATATACAATTTTAACATATTTTTAAAATTTAACTTTACATATATAAACTTTAAACATCTTTGTAAATTTGAAGTATTATTATTTTTTTATTGGAAAAAATAAAATAGTACTATTCTTTTAATATGAAAATACAATAAAAATCTAGTGGAACAAATGTTGTTTAGTTTGAGATTGAAGGAAAACATAGATGTAATAAAAAAAAATTATATCCACAACTATAAAGTGAGTATTATTAAGTTTTTTTACTTAATTAATTTTTGAAATAATATTTAACTGTAGTTTAGTGTTAGTTTTATAATGATATTTTGAATAAATATAATGAAAATATTTGTAAGAAATTATGTATTTGTAATAATGAAATAAATATATTTACATTTTAATTTAAAGCTCGTTGTTTAGGAAACCTGTTCCTAAGCTCTCATTTCTTTGATGTTGAAGCTCCCAAAAAGCTCCCAAGTTCCGAAAAGAGTTCCTAACAAGCTACGGGAACTTTGTAACTTTGAGAACTTGAAAGATTTCGGGAGCGGTTCCCATGCAACAATAAATTAATCCTATAAAATGGTTAAAAAAATTGAAGGAAAAAACCAGCATTTTTTGTTAAAATTTTATTTAGAAACAAAAAAATTATTTTTATTTTTATTTGAAAACTAAATTTTTTTATTTGGGTGATGAAGCTCTGCTATAGTTGTTGTTTTTTTTTGATAAATACTCAAGAACAGATAAATAAAAAACTAAAAAATAGAGGTGATAAATACAATTCAAAGTAAGTTAAATAAAGAAAAGAATAAATTAAGAAAAAGGCTAAGTAATCATAGGTGAAGGACCTTGTTGAAGAACTTATTAAAGAGAGTAAACATTTAAACCAAGGAAACACATTAAATATGAAAGGGATGGAAAAATTTATACATTACAAAATCATAATCCAACACTAACTCATAAGATCAAAAGGTAGAAAGAAGAAGATAAACATTGTTAAGGTCGAGAAAAAGTAAAGATATTAGATGAGAGACTACCAAAAGGTTTGAAGACTAAATTTGCAAGAAGATTGAAGAAGCACTAAGTATGTAATACATAACATTAGAAATACAATCTAGGATTGAAAAATGATGAAAGAAAATTATGAATAATTCTAACTTTAGGTTGTAAAAAAAGAATGAAGAAAATATATAAGTTCAGATCACCTTAAAATACCTTACGAAGTTGAACTGAAAATTAAGAATTTCAAGATTAAATATGATGGAATTATCTCTAAGAAAAGAATAAGTGAAGATGAAGAACACAATATAGAGAACACTGTTATATTGAAAAATGAAATTGAAATAAATATGTGGAAGATGAGTCAACCTTCAAATGTAGAACCTTAAATCGACATCCCCATTATCAAGATAATAGACAAGAAATGAAATGTACATGCACAGATCCTCTTTACCAAGGAAGAAGATGCAAAATCCAAGCATATTCATGGAACAAGGAATCAAAGGACCATTATTCGATAAGATATTATCATATAACAACAACTACAATACATTAGAGAAATTATACCCACAACATATGGAATCAAAGTGAAGAAAATCACGCGACAACAATATATCAAGGATTCAAACTAAAAATAATTAATTTTAAATGGATCGATAATCATGACTGTGTGAGAGGATGAATATAATTATATCATATTACTTGGTTTTCTCACATGTAAAATATTAAGCTACAATTTTTTTAGAACAAATATTTTTAAAAGAAAATTCTATGTTATGACTTTATGAAAGGAATTTATGAGATTAAATGCATATGTAATAGGGGTAAGTCTAAGAAATTGGCCATGTCTATAATAGATAGGAATATGTATCTATAGAATTCCATATTGTCATTATGAAAGAGAGGAAGATATTACCTGATTATATGAATATATTAAGATGATTTAGATAAAATTCTTATCATCTATAAAAAGTTATTATATATAGTATAGTTTATAACTCTATTATAAGGAATTTGTAAATATTGAAAACACACTCACACACATATTTAAAACATTCATTTTTTCAAATTCTCATGAACTTATAAGATTGTTTATCTAGACATATCCAAATTCGAATGCCTCCAATACTTCTTTCCCTTGATATTTCCAATGTAAGGAGACATATGGAATGTAACTTCATATCTCCAATGTAAGGAGACATATGGAATGTAAGTAAATCAATGCACTTTTGTTCAAAATTAAAATTATTATATGAATTTTTATGATGAGATTTTTTGTTTTTAATATAGGCATGTGTACTTGATTGAGATTTGACTAAGAATTTATTATCCTCTGACCATATCAAAGGGATATCTAGGAATATATGAAAACATCCTAGTTTTAAAACTAAAAGACATGTCTGCAACATGTCCATAAGAATTAATGTTGCTAAAGAGTTTTTGTTTTTGTTTTTTTTTTAATCTAGTAGCAAAGTGGCAAATGCAAATGTACACAAGATAACCATTAGCACTATAAATATTTGTAGTATTCAGAATTTGGGGTTGTTCCAAATGAAAATAGATAATTGATAGTTTTAGTACTATATCGATTGATACTTCGTAACCATTTAAACAATTATATGTAATATTATCATTATATGAGTTTATGTTCATTTGTGAATATTATAGGTTTTACAATACAATCTAATCATGGATATGTGTTACATAATTATAATTTATGTTCGTTTACCTATTGATTTTAATATTAATATTAATCATAATCTCAATTTTGTAGGATGATGGTTATGAAATTGGTAATGATTATAATACTGAAATTGAACCCCTTAAGTTTCATCTCTTTACTATGTAGTGGCGGGAGAGTTACAAAGAAATATAGGAAACATGTTAGAGTGGAAGAGTATGAGATATTTTTGTATGTTTCACATCTTACAGGTTCCACATTTGAACTTCCATATCAATAAATCTATCAGTAACAATTTAAGTGGTAATTGTAGATATTTGCAACATGTGGGTGAAAATGTGATCATGGATAACGAAGATGATCATCTACATAAAATAAATGTTACAAATCAATTCTTACGTGATGAACATAGTTATCAATTTAATGAGAATTGTGACCTCAAAATAAGAATTCTGACCCAAAAAACCCATATTTTTGCATTAAAAACATCAAAATCAACCCCCAAATAAAAAAGTGGTCTTACTCGTAGCACCATTATTTAAAACGGGGTCAAAATTACAACATTTTTCAAACATGGCCTTCAAAACTTAGAGAGTAGCTTAGAAAAACCTTAAAATCAACACCTAAAAACAAAAAAGATGTTTTTAATTTTAATTTTTTTTTCAAAACGTTAAATTTTGAGATCATTTGAAATCGTATTTTTATCACTTGGTACCATTAAAACCAAAACCTCAAAATCAACCATCAAATTGAAAAGTACTGCTACCGGTAGCACCCATTTTAAAATTGAGGTATTAAAATGACACTTTTTTGTAATGTGATAAAAGAACTCATCATTACTGTAATCAAAATCATAAAAACAACCCTTAATTGTTTACTTTTTAAATGTTATCATGACGCAAAGAACAAGGTAGTACATAATTCCATGAAAATATCACACTATACTTTAAAAATTCAACATCACTTTTTAATATTTTTTTCCTTTTAACAATAAAAAAGTAAATACAAGTTACATTGAATGAAACATAAATAGTTTCTTAAAAATATTGTTATATTGACCATATTCAAAACATACGAGCTAAGAAATTTAATTATATTATCTATAATAAAAGAATATATCATTCATAAAACATAACAAAAGATTCATAACTTCATGTAAGATCATATGTAAGTTCAATGCTCTTTTTTAGTTACCATACAAACATCAAATGGATCAAAAATTCTTAAAATGTTCCATACACTTATTCAAATTGACTCATGGTTTCTGAAATACCATTAGAGTCTACATTGTCTTCAAATGACTGTTTTGATGAAGATGTAGATGATCCATACTCTTCCCTATTGTCGATGAATGCACCATCTGAGTTTACATGCATGCCCAATATTTCAAATGTCAAATGCCTTTTAGATCATCGACTAGGTTCAACAGACTCTCATCTTGCATTTATTTCTTGCAGCAACAACCTCTTGATAATCTCTATTGTCTTGGAGCGAAGAGTTCCTCTCTTTGTCAAATTGAATTCATAAACAAGTATGTCAACATCGTCTAATTTTAAGAGGTCAGTGTGACGATGAGTTGTATTTTGACCCTTTATTTTTCTCTTTCTATTGACATTTTTATCAACCACCATCTCTGGCTTGTACACACCATTGAATGGGTGTGTACTTGTTGCATATCAATGCACTTCAATTGCAACAACATCAACATTTTATTTCTCAATCTTTATAACCTTTCCTATCCAAAATGGATAACCATGTGGATACTCAGTCGCTAAAACTGCAATCATGCTACCCTCTTTAATATCTTTTACTGAACCCCTATAAAGGTCGTCCATGGCTTCACGTTGTACACGTGACCTTCGCGAACCAATATACATTTCTCTTTCCTCTGCTTGTGTAATCTCAACGGCACCTTGAAATTCTTGAACTTCAACAATGTTTATTTCTTCAGATTCGTTTGGCATATTTTGTGGCCAATGAAATGGAGTCCTCAACATTATATCTTCATTTGTTGAGCTTGAAATTATGTCACTTTGACTATTGAAAAAAGACTCCCACCAAACAGAATCAACAACATCAAAGTACTCATATGTATCCTTAATGGACTTTTTTACTTTTTCCAAGCATTCTGAATAATCTACATCTCTATTACGCCTTCGTGCATTATGGATTTCAACAACTTATTGAAAAAATAATAATTTTGGTGCAAAAATTGGACGATCTAGAATGAAATTCAAAAATGATAAACCTAATGAAGGCCCCCATTATGTAGTAGTTGAATACTTCTTTCCCCATATAAGTGTTTTCCCATCAATTTTTTTGAAACAAAATTGATGTTGGAAGCTAATGTCATTAAGTTTCTGAATACATTTTTCTTCACAATGTGATCCCTGAATATATCTTCGCATGTCAACAGTTTCTTCTAATACATTAAAAATAGGCTTTGAAATGTATGCTTTCTTGATACATTCAATCAAGGATGGTAGGTTTCCAACATTTTTCATTTTCAATGTTACGGAAAAACGACTGACCATTTGATCAATATGATCATGAGTGTGTCCAACAAGAATGAAACCAACTTTCACCTTTTGAAAGATTCTCATTTCCACAAGCATGCTTAGATATCCAAACACAATTTGATTTTTATTTTCACGACTAGTGTTGTCCAACTGTAGATAGAGAACTTGAGGAAGATTTCCAGACTAGTGAGTGAGCACAGGATGAATTATGGTGATGGTTAGATTTGCATCATTCTGAATATTTGGAGCTCTGAAGTAAACTCTTGGACACATTTTTCCATTGAAAAACATACAACGAACCAAGTGAATTTCAATGAAATTCTCTTGCTGTAAATTTTTGGGTGTACGGACAAAATGTGGTAGAAGTTTTTTCTTCTTCTCCATGCCATCAATTATCATACCTAAATATTTGTTTGGAGCATCATAACACTTATTTTGATGTTTGTACAACTTTTGTCTTTCACTGGATTGTTGATTCCCATGTTCTTGAAGTGCTTTGATTATGGAATCTGCACACGACATAAAATGGAAATATTGATCGTATGTTTTCATAGTTGATAACTATTCAATTTAAAAAAAAAAAATATTAAATACATACCTCTTTCAACCCCTTCAGATTTATCTCTTCTTGATTTAAGAGTATCACATATACTACAAATCCCCATCCTTGACTTCTTAAGAATACAAACATTGTTTAATTGTTTCTTACATATTCTTGTAAAATATGAATATGTAATAAAATTATCCTTTCCTTCAACATCTTCAGCATATCCTTTGTACAAATTGTAGATTTCCCTCCTTGAAAAATTATCGGGAATATGTATTGTGTCTCCATCTGGCATACACTCTCCATCTTTGGAAAATAAATCATGCATCCATGACAATGCAGTGTTTGGGAATGGCCCACTCTCTCACCCATGATGTACTTTTGACTAAAATGATGGATCTTTTTCCAACCTTGTCTAGATTTTTAATAGATGAAGATTACCAATTGAGTGAATTTTTTTGAAAGCCTTTCTGCAAAGTAAAATATTCCCAATGCGATAATCATATACGGTATTGGTGGATATCATGCACCCCGTCAAATATGAATTTTGCATGCTCTTATTCATTACCAAATATGTCTTCCTTTTATTTAGGGCATACATGTAGTCCATTCTTTTCAAATAATTCTTTTGACAACATTCACTTGAAATCAATTCTTTTATGGAAATTGATTTAGTGAGAAATTGTTTCCTAGACCTTGTATAACTAGAATGCTTTGGATCGATATAAAAAGGTCTAATCTTGGTCCTAGACACAATGTTTCTTTGCAATGTCTCCACTATTTCATCATCCTCACTAGAAGGTTTTTCCTTATCACCATAAGGAGTATCAAGCAAAACATTGTCAAGAGACTGAACTAGAGAATGCCGATCACCTTCATTTGTTGCAGCTGAATGTTTGAGAACATCATCATCAACATAATCATTTGGAGAAAAATAATCATCTACATTGTGTCCACTATTGACATAATCATCTTCATTTCTTTCAAAATCCCCACTTGAGTGAAAATTTCCACCATCTTGCTTAGTGCCTTGAAAACCTACATTAGTATCTTCAAAATCCTCACTTGGAGGAAAATCAGCATCAACATTGTTTCTTTTTAATTTATCACTCGGGAAAGAGTGAACACCAATGGTGTAATCATCTTCGCTACTTTGAAACTCTCCACTTGAAAGATATTCTTCATCATCCTTAGCTTCATTACTAGCTTCAAAATCCTCACGTGGAGGAAAATCTTCATTATCCTCATCAGTACCCTCAAAATCCTCACTTAGAGGGAAATCATCAGCACCAACATTGTTTCTTTTAAATTCCTCATTCGAGAAAGACTGTCCAGCATTGTCATCATCATCATCATTGCTTTTAAAGTCCCCACTTGGGCGAAATTCTTCTCCATCCTCATCCGTTCCTTGGAAATCCTCACTTGGAGGAAAATCTTCATCAATACCTTCAAAATCCTCACTAGGAGGAAAATCATAATCACCAACATTATTGTCTTTAAATTCTCCAATCGGGGAATTGGTCCACCATTGTCATATTCATCTTCACTGCTTTCAAAATTTTCACTTGAGGGAATTTCTCCATCATTTTCATTGGTGCCTTGGAAATCTTCATCGGTACGTTCAAAATCTTCACTTGGAGGAAAATTCTCATCCCAATCATTTAAACGTTGATCATAGTCTCCACGTTGACCTACATTTTGATTATTTTCATTACTATTAAACTTCTCACTAGATTTATTACCATCAAATTAGTCCTCTTCATCATCGGTGCCTTCAAATTCCTCTGATTTAGGAATTTCATGAGGAACATGTTGAATAAAATTGCTTGCACCATGATCAAAATTATGACTAGCTGAAAAATATGATGCCTCATTTGCATTACAAACATTGCTATGGCATTTCTTTGTCCCGATAGAAGAGGTATGCAAAGAATTTTTTGATGTCTCAGAAATACAATTTTATTTATTTGATGAATCCATCCCTTCTCTCTCAGAGCATAGAATGATAGAAATGCTCACCGTCCCTATGACATTATAATAACATCCATAATGAGCTTTTCCCTCT
>ML778646.1:334416-349931 GCA_009831015.1 Picea engelmannii | reverse complement strand
CCCCAAATTTTTCAATTATTTTCCCTTAAAAATTAAAAACAATTTTTACTCTTTTATTTTGTTATTTACATGTTAAATAGAATATTTATCATGTTTATATATTTATCCCACATTTATTAAACATATTGATGATGCATATAATTTTAGGTATATATGTAGACAATATACCTAATTTTTCTTTATCCCACATTGATTATACTAACAATACTTTTTATTATTTGTGTTATAGATTAGTTTTTTTTTAAATTCTTATATGTTTTCTACTTTTTCTAAAAACATAATTTGTTTTTACTTTTCTCAAAAAATTTGTAAGATTTTTTGAAAAAAAAAAGGCAAAAAAAGTTAAAATTAGATATAATTTTTTAAATTTTTGTTTAGTTTTTTATGGTTTTTTTAGGTTATATAGCATATAGGTTATATGTTATATGTTAAATAACATATACGTATGTTATATAACATATAACAACATTATATTTTATATAAGATATAACACATGTTATATGTTTATAACATATAACATAGGTTATATGTTATATGTTATAACATATAACATATATTATATGTTATAACATATAACATATATTATATGTTATATAACATATAACGTTGTTATATGTTAATATAACATTAACAATGTTATATGTTGTATAACATATACACCCCTCTTCTCCTTGTTGTTTCTACCTCCTCTATTCAAATTATACATTGCTAACCTAATCTTACTCAAGCTACTCAACCTTTCCAACAGGAGCAATCCACTTAATCCACATAACATATAACTATTAAAAATATTTAACCGTTTTTAAAATAGGTTTTAACCGTTACATATAGTTTAAAAACATTTAACCTTTTTAAAATTAGTTTTTATAATCAATGTTATGTTTTTTTAGTTGATTATATTGTCAAAGGCCTAATTTATTTTATGTTTTTTAGTTGATTATAATGTCAAAGGGCTATTTTTTTTATTTTTTTATCTTAATATAGGAAAATGTCAGAAAAGAGATTATCTATCAATATATCTGGATCACGACCTCCAATAATGGCATCAAAAATTGCAACTGGAACCTCCATGAATTTCAGGCAACAAAATGATAGCTTAAAACCTAAGCTATCAAGGGAAATGAAGAATGTTAGAGAGTGAAAATCTCTGGAAGGTGAAAACAAACAAGAATATTCTTGGTTTCTTAAAGACAAACAAGAAAACACTGGAGATCATATATATTTGTATTGTGCCGAATCAGAACATGTGCATGGAAATTATCAAGCACTTGGCTTGTTACGAGATATATGTTTGGTGCCATCACAGATATTATTTATGCACTTGTCAAACAAGGGAGAACTTATATCAAGTTTAGATATTGTTTGAAATTGAGCAATTATAATAAGAATGAATGTTTTTTAGAATTATGTGCATCCATCATTGATGACATTGAGAAAGAGAATGTAAGTTTTTTATTTCTATTTTTGTGTCGTTTATTATTTTTAGTATCATGCTAATGTTTTAATTTTATCTAACATGAAAATGTTATATTTTATTTTTACAGAATTTTGTTGAACGACTTTCACATATGTTAGTGGGGATTTACTCTATGGAGAATGATATCATGGATGTCATCAACACTTTTCATATTGAAAAGACACAAGAAGGAAGAAAAAATAAACAAAAAACAATGGAGTTTGAACCTACAAGAGTAGACAGAGAAGAACATGAACAAAGAAAAATCGCCAATCTAAAAATCCTAAAAGGGTTACATTTGAAAATGAGGAAGCTCCAAATGAAGGTTTTGTTGAGATTGATCCCAATGAGGTAACTATCACTCCTTCTCGCAAAAAGAACAAACAAGATAAATGCAAAAGAGCGATGGTTGATGATGAGTCTATTCCTATTGATTATGAAGAAATTGTTGATTTAGATGAAACACATTTAAATCATAAGAGGAAGAAAACAAATGTTGATAATGTTGAAGAAGCCATCGTTAGCTCCGAGTATTATAGTGAAAGTTCTAAAGGTAGCAGAGAAATAATAACACCAAGTGCTGATCTAGAGGATGGTATTATGAAAACAACACAAAATTCCATTCGAAATAGAATGAGGAAGACAAAGTTAGTTGATGATGGCCATACATTTTAGTTGAATGTGAAACAACTTTATAAACACACAGAAGGGAAAGATAAATATCAAATTAGAAAACCACATCACTTGCATATTCACAATTTGAAAGCATTGATTAGATACAATTTATATGCACATGTGGTTGACTACCTAGTTCTTGTTGACCCAATGGAAGTTCCTACGAGGGAAGAATTTCATAGATCAAAATGTTTTGATTACAATTATTATGTGATTGGAGGAAATCATTCTATAGAGGCTAGAAGAGAATTGATGTAAGAATATCCCAATAATCCTCTTTTTGAGACAGTCAAATGTATAATTTATGTCGGTTTAACAGATTCAGAAGAAAATTTACTCGCATGGGATCATAACACAGAAAATGAGTACATAATGTCTATGACCTTCATTCAAAGGGTAAGATTTATCCACAATGAATTTTCTGAAATATGTCGCGAGGAGAGATCAAATGTTGATGTTAAGTTTCAAAAGAAATGTTGCATGTAAATAAGATTCCCACTTGATGATGAAAATACATAAGTAAAAAAATCGCAAAGGAAGTGATATATTTAGATCTGTAGATAACTATTTTCAATTGGGATTTAGAACTAGACAGATATTGGATTTGATAGATGAGAGATTCACCTTATGGGAAAATGTTGGTATAAAGAATCAGAGAGTTAAGAAGGCTAAACCATTGATATGTGGCACAAGTAAGACAAGTCCTGACATTAAAAATATTCCTGGTGATATGACTATAACACCTTGGAGAGCAATACAAGGAGTGAAGCATGATACACTTATCATAAGTATATTATCACGTGTTAGGTCGGGAGAATTTTCAATGGAAGAAATGTGTGATGAATTTAAAAAGTAAGTATGTTGAGTTATTTTTATTTATGTTAGGGAAAGATAATTAATTTTTTGAGTTTAATATCAGTTTAACATTATTTTTATTTTATTTAGTCACAAGGTATATATGAAAATACAAGAGGAAATGGTCAAGATGTTGAATGAAGAAAGTTGGGATGATATCAAACTCAACTATCCTGATTCAAGCTCTTCAGCACTATTGAAACAACATTTTGTTGCATTCAAAAAGGTATGTTGATTTATTACATTCATATTATTCATTTGTAAGTTAATTTATTTATATTTTAATAGTTATAGATATATAACTATATGTTTGTTTGTTTAATTAAATATGCCAAAGAAGAATGCAGATGGAGTACCTGAAATGTTCAAAATTTTTATACAAAAAACCAAGTTTGAAAGAGAAAGAAGGAGACATGTTCAAAATGTTCAACTTGATGACACCCTTGATAACCACATTTGGAATGGGCTCGACACTATTCAATATAAAGTGATATTAGGTGACTGTGAAAAACTTGCAAGTATTGTTCCTAAAAAAGAATACTCCCTAGTTATTGCAAATATCCCTCATGGTTATAATATCCCAAACATTGAATATGATACTGATCCTTATACTTACAAATCTTTTAGTAAAGTGGTTATGGGATTTATAGAAGTTACAACATCACCATTGTGGAGATTTATAGTATTTCATTCAGACGTGCAACAAGGATTAGTACAATCAAGTTTAAAGGGGAAAGAAAAGACAAGGAGGCAGTTTATTTGGTAAGATATTGAAAGTGTATGTTTAACAATTAATATTATAAAACAATTTTATTAATTCACAAGTTGATTGAATTTTCACTTATTTATGTTATAGGCACAAACCAAATATTCAAAGGTCCAAGAAAGAATCATTTAAACATGATTTTGAGAGTATACATCTTGCAACCTGGACAAAACATGATTCTTATAATTCTATTCTTGTCAATGAAAATGATGGAGAGACTCCTAGTAGTATATTGGTACACAATGATGTGGTTAAAAAACTAACATATGAGTAAAAATATTTGAAAGGAGAGATGTTTAACATTTATCAAAAACCACAAGCATTAATTAATTATCTTATTGATAAATTTTCAAATGAAGGAGATTGGGTTTTGGATTTGTTCTCGGGTTCAGGTAAGAATTTTGTTCTAATATTTATGAAATCATAATTCAATCTTAGATTATTTTTAATTTATATTTTTACAGTATCTAACCTCATTATTTATTTTGTATTTGGTGATTAGGTACAACATTAGTGTGTTGCCTACAGAAACGAATGAATTGCATAGCCATTGAAAGTGACTCAATGCAGTGCAGTTTTATTCAACAAAGAATTAATGCTATTCTAGCTCTTCCAGATGAAATGCAAGAAGTTGGCTTGAGAAAAGGATTTTAGTGAATTAAAGGTGGCAAAGTTGTCAAAGGAACCTCAAGTACTATTAGGAGGAATGATTGGAAATGATCACTTTGGAGAAATTGCAGATATCAAAGAACCAATGGAAGAACAAAATGACATGTAATGGAAACACAAAATGACGTCGAAGAAGATGATGATGTGTCTGTTGATCATGATGAATTTGGGATATATGATATTATTGATTAGTTTAAATATGGATTTGAAGACGATGCTCAATTTTGCAATTTTTTGGAAATTTTTTATGAGTTATAACTATAACAATTTGACTTTCATATTTGAAAATAAAAATAAACATGTATCTCTTTTTGTTTTGTGATGAATCTTTTTATTGTTTCTTCTTTCGTTTTATTTGTATGTGAATCACTATACATTGAATTTTTTTATTAAATGTTGTCATTTTTTTACTTCAAATGTATAAAAATATGAAAGAAAATGATATTTTTTTATTTGTTCAATTATGTCCATAAAAATGTTTTATTTGACATGTTATTTTAAGGAATATGAACCAAAATGTATAGGTTTTTTATGATATATGGCTATAAAAAGTGTATTTTTTTTTTTATAAATATTCAAAAGTAGTGTTATTTAACTACATGTTTTTTCAATTTATTGAAGTAAAGGTAAACAATGTGTTAAAAATGAGGTTTTTCACTATATTTAAAAAGTGGAACAATAAATTAATTAAGGAGAGAAAATTCTATGAAAAATTGTAACTTTGAAAAAGTAAATGGTAAAAAATATTTTTAAGATTGAAAGAAGCATGAAAAAAAAGACCAAAACGGAGTTGAATAAAAACCAAAAACATATATATTTAGAAACAATTGAAAATAGATAAAAAATGAGCATTTAAAAAAAATAATGTGGAAACATTGTGGATCAAAAAAATTAAAATATCAAAAATCACCTAAAAACGGAGAGGAGGTGCTACTGATAGCACCATTTTTAAAAACGAGGTAAAAAATTGGACTCCCAAAAAAACAAGAATTCTAGAAAGCTCTCGTTAAATTGATAACTATGTTGATACTTATAAGAGGAATCATAAAGATATATATAATTACTACATATAAAGATATATATAATTACTACATATAAAGATATATAGATAGATATGAAAAAGAAAATTTAATTTTCACTCTTATCATCCTTGAAATACATCAATACATCAATCAATGACATGGATTTTTATTTGTAAACATTGATAAAGGAGATGTTCCTTCTCTAGAATAGAATTCAAAGGTATGACATTTCATGACATTTTCATGAAAGGTGATTTGTAATATACGGTTTGTTGGACCATTCAGGACTTTCTAGGTATTCGACTATGACAAACAAATCTAATGAAATATTTCAAATCCATTTACTAAATTAATCAAACACTTTTTAATGAGTGATTTATGCCATACTTTTTGGTGTATAATTTATGTTACTACTTTTTGATGTATAATTTATGTTACTAGACGTTGTTGTTCATGACCAAGGACAAAATGATTTTTTTCGGTCGATTTGTTTGATATATTCCGTAGATTATAATTAGTGTGTATTTGATGTACATAGGAAGTTTTTTTTTTTAATTAGTAATTTATGCCATACATTTCGGTGTATAATTTATGTTATTAGACGTTGTTGTTCATGACCAAGCACAAAACAATTTGTTTCTTGTCCATTTGTTTGATGTATTCCGGAGATTATAATTAGTGTGTATTTGATGTACATAGGAGGATTTTACATGTAGCACAAATTTTTATCAAATAAATAGTTTTTTTTAATGGACATGTTGACGAAGTCAACCTCCTTATATCATGACATTAATAGAATGGGAAATATATATTTGATAATGTAAGGACAATATTTAAAAAAAGGATGTTCAATGTTGACATCTAAAATTCTAAGTATCTAAATAATTCTTCATGATCACATGTTGTAATATCCTCAATTTTAATCTTTGTGAATTAGAATGTAATTGTATAAATGTAATTTAGGTTGGTCAGTCGATGTGTTGGGGCAAAGACTATGTGTTGGTTTAATATGGATGGGGTCAAATAGTAAAATATATTCATTGAAATAATTATTCAGAATAATAATTTTTGGTTGTGATATGAGAGAGATGAAGAACGATGGGGGGATATAATTTCACAAGAGAGAGGGGTCCAAGGGGAAATTAATCATGGGTATTAATCCAACCCACGTCCTGAATTGTTATTATTGTGTAAAATTGATATCTATTGTTGAGTGTTCCTAAACCCAACCATTAAAATCATGTAAGAAGGTGGGTGTGAGAAATCACATCACATAGTTATTGGAGAGAATGAAAAGCACTACAATAAGTTTGGTAAAGTGTGTAAGTCAATTCAAGCAAGCAAGCAAAGAGATGGAATTAATATGCCCAAGGGGGACATTTTTGGGACAGTCATGTTTTTGCATGGAGAATAGTTTTTGTTGTGGATTTTGGACAACAAGAGAGAAAATTAGTGATGGAAAGAGAACCCTCCATGTTGGACTTAAAAGAATCCATTGTTGGATTGTGTTTTATATTCAGAAAGAGGCATGTGTGCCTGTAAATTGGGTTGTAAGCCTTTGAAACATTTTTATGTTTAGTAAATGTCTCAAAATCCTTGTGAGGGATGTTGTGAGCACTCCTGGAATAGTTGGGAGGATTCTTGAACAATCATATGCAATGGATTTCTAGAGGGAAGAGGGAAGGCCCAAGGAATTGTGTGTAGTGAAGGGGGATCTAATTCCTTAAGTTGTGCATGATATATGGAACAAAGAGGAACCTAGGTTTCGGGGCTATTGTTTGTGGATATTGGATATCTAGAGGGTCGAATCTCCTTTTGGAATCATAGACTCATCTCGAGGGTGGTTTGTTGTTGAGAGAAAATGAACAACAAAGCCTATGGATAGCAGGTTCATCCTTCGTATGCATCAAGTTCGTTAGATAATAATAGATACATTCTCTATTTTGTTTATTAGGATATTTTATTGTGTAAACGGTTTATATGGATGATATGGGTTTGTTGTTTGTTTGAAAAGTTGCATTCATGTTTTAATATATGCTTTTAGATGCATTTAGAGCCACGATATTAACTAAACAATTAAGTTGTATGTGATATGTAGTCGGTAAATGACAAGAAACTAATAAGTAAAATTATTATATCTTAATATATATTCCACAAGTGATGTTTATCAGTTGAAGGCTAGGAATGTTATACATATCCACTAAAATGAACATGTATTTTAAATTTTATGATATTCCATATTGAGAAAACATTTAATTGCACGTATATTGGATTTAATGCATTCCTTATAGAATATGTATATTCACTTTTGAAGCATATTGCTTTAAGCAAGAAAGATACATCATGGATATTGTTTAAGAATGACTTAGAATTTGTAAACAAGGTGATTTATACAATTTGAAAATTAACATAATGATATGACTCTTCCTTAAATAAATAATTTACTTATAGACCTCTCGTCACACATTCCCCATAATTTGTTAAAGGTACTTCCAAGTATTAATGGGTATTGATATAATTGCGACTATCATCTTTAATATGCAATTTTCCCTTTTAATATTATTACACTCTAATCATTGTAAGGATGAATATGTTAGGAAATCCATCTAATAGTCATAAATGGATGTAGTAATATCACTTCAAATTTAGATCAACCATAATTTGTTAAAGGTACTTGCAAGTATTAATGGGTATTGATATAATTGCGACTATCATCTTTAATATTCAATTTTCCCTTTTAATATTATTACACTCTAATCATTGTGAGAATGAATATGTTAGGAAATCAATCTAATAGTCATAAATGGAGGTAGTAATGTCACATCAAATTTAGATCAATGGATGTAGTAATAAAAATATGAACGTCTAATCTAACTTTTATAAAAATATTGAAGATTGAGTGAAACTAAGTAGAAAAATATTATAAGCATTGAGTATTGGCATAATGAAATAGTTGAAATTGTTTTTATTTTTAAAAAAGAGTTTATAACTAATTTTATGGATATTCATCTTCACCTTAACTTTAAGTAGAAAAATATTATAAGCATTCGATATTGGTACAATGAAATAGTTGAAATAGTTTTTATTTTTATAAAAGAGTTTCTAACTAGTTTTATGGATATTCATGTCCACCTTTTGGTATCTTTGGTTACCTTTTGGTATCTTTGGTTGAAGAGATTGAATCAGCTAACATAGTGGGTTCTATATAGATTTTTTTTTCTAAAGAAATATATCAAAACTCTTGAAGGATTCGAAGGAAATGGACAAATTGACATGCTCAGTGGGTTCATTATTTAGAAGTTACATTGTAACATATTCACTTTCTTTTATGTGTGAATTCCAAACAAAACCATGTAGTTGCATCAATCATGTGGGATAGTAAATATGGTGAAGATAAATTAGAAGGAAATCAAAGGTGATGAAAATAATATGAAACATATATTTATTTGACTTATGTAATTGTTGATTGCAATTTGATTGAGAAATTAATTTTACTAAATAATTAATATCATTTTTTTAATAATATTTAGATATTGATAAATTGAATATAATAAATAAATTCATTTTTTGGGGATATAATATTAAAAAAAAAATGGAAATTATGTATGATGAGATAAAAAAATTACAAGGTGATACACCAGCATTGAAAAGGACAAACCCTAATACTCTACTCCCTCTAAAATTGTGTGATCAATTAAAAAATTTTATAAAATAGGTCTAAGAAACCATTAATTAAAGTGAAGATGCATTTAACACGGGAATTAAATGCAACAAAGATGTGTACAATATATGTTATATACTACATATATTTAAGGTAGAATTTAGACATTTTTCAAGATCAGGATTGTTGATTTCAATATATTCTTGTTTATACATGAAGGTATGGACATATCTTGTAATGTGGGCATATCGTTATGATTTTGCAATAGGGGATGTTGATGGTGGAAAACAAGGAAGTAGTAATGGACTGTTAATTGTATTTTATTAAATAATATCTGCAAAAAATCAAATTCAAGAGTAGTTTGAATTTGTTGAAATCCTTGAAGAGAATTAGTAGTGTTTTTAATTCTATGGGTTTGAAAGGTTAGTCATTGGTTATTAGTTAGATGTGTGAGTGACTAAGGGTTAAGCTCCCTATGGTCTCATCTTGTATTTATGAGATATGACAGAGATACGCTCGTAAGATAACAAGCCAAACCTACCCTCACACACACCACTAACCTACATAACCCACTAACTTACCCAATCTAGTATACCAACTTAAATACTTTACCTTCTCCAAAAAAGGAAAAGAGAACATTGTACGCTATGTGTAAACATTCTAATCTCTCTCCAGTTCTTTTCTAAGCTTGCATTCCATCCTGAGTAGATACCAATTTTTTACTAAGCCTGCATTCTATCCTGAGTAGATACTTATCAAAATTGTTTCATGTTTAGTAACATATACAGTGCTCTCTTTACACGAAGGAAAACAACAAAAATCAGCCAAATATATACTTTAACACCGATTCTTAACTATTTTTTCGGGGCTGGAGCGGGATCAAAGCTCAAGGGACGTGTCCCCTTTGGAATTTCCAGGTCAAAGCCACACAAAATGGGTTGAGAACTAGTTCTGGCAAACTCCCTCTGATATAACGTTCGAGCACAGCCCAATCAGTGATCCTCATCTACAATTTTGTATATTTCATATAGTGAATACACTATGTTTTGATTGTCTATGATCTAGAATCTTTTTTTGTCTATTTGCTTGAAGGTTGATTCAGAAATTTTATTTTAAAATCCAGTCATATTTTTTCGAAAGATAATTGCAAGATAATGTAGTGATAAAGAAAGCAGTTAATATGTGGAAACTCAGCTATTGTTTCTACCACTTCTATTATCATTGTGCTCATCACACTTAGATATTCAAAGATCAAGAAATCTCATAGAATCATGACGTACAATGAAACCTTTATCATTTCAATTACAGACTGATCCATAAGATGAATCTGGAATTTCAGTAGAAGTTTCGGAAATTGGAATACATCGACAAGTATTCTTAGAGATGGAATTTCATTTAATAAAACCACTCCACGTCCAAACTGCATTTCGCATTTCGTAACTGGCTGAGATCTCTGCCTTTGAGAGTCTTCCCAACACTTTCATACACTGAGGACAAAGTTGTTTCTCTCTGGGCAAGCTGCATGGCAATGATATCATGAGGTAGGATCTTCTCAAAATCCCCGCCACCATCATTTTCATCATCATTAGTGTTATCATTATAAATGTAATGTTCCTAATCTGGACTCTTTGTAATTGTACATATAGGGAAGTGAGTTCTTGATACTAAGTTTTGGTGTTATGCTCACTTGACTAGTGCACAAAGAAGAATTGTTGTCAAAGACACAATGAACACATTTCATAGTGTTGCACTCACCTAGATAAGTGTGCATTGTTGCACATAAAAGAAATGGTTCTCATAGTTCACACTATTGTGCGCACTTGGGTAAGTGTGCGGGAATGACTTCAGAAAATATATGTATATATATGGTTGTATATGTATTGAGGCCATAGAGCCTCTTTGATTATGAGGTTGGTGAACCGAGACACAGATAGGCCATTGCAAAAGAGATGGGGAGCTAACTCCACCTGAAAAGGGAAAAGGGGGTCAAGACTTAAGTCTTAGGGAATACTTTATAATACTTCGAGAAAAGTGTATGTTATGGATAATTATTTTATCCTAAGTTTCTGAGGGTAGGGATTGAGTCACCAAGTCACTTAAGCTACCTCTTAAGGTGAAAAATGTCGATTTTAAAGAATGCAATATACATTGTTGGCCTTAGTGTATTTTTGGGGAGATTATTCATTATTCACTTTCTGATGAGTAGAAGGGGTCAAATTATTTGAAAAATCCGACTATTACGTTATCTGTAAAGAAAATCTTGTAAGTGTTTTATGTATTGTAACCAGATTCTTTATGTCAAAGAGGTGGGATGTTAGGATCATGAGAGTTTTGTTGATAATTGTCCCCTAGTGTGTTGGTCCTTAGTTGCAGGGATCAAAGACTTCCTATTCGGTCTATTGTTGGTAACCCTCGAAGGGAAGTGGGGGAGCCAAGGGATTGTTGAGAAGAGAAGGGTCACACTTCCTTGGGTGTCACACATGTGTGGGGAATGAGAGACTGTAGACTTGTTACAACAATAACACCTTGGAATAAGAAATTATGTTGAGTATCAGACCTTATCTTGACATTAGGAACCCATTTGCCCGGGTGGATTTAAGCCCCATCTTGGTAGTGACATGTTCCTGAAATCTTATGAGCAACATAGTCTATAGCTGGGAGGAACGTCTAAGTTCTACGCATAGTTGGTGACTTTCATAAAAAGATAAGTGTTCTTTATGTGTTGTTCTCATTTACTGTTTAGTTACTTATCTATGTTTGATATGGTTTAATTCTTGGATGTTGTCGCATATAAGTAATTATTGTTATTATGTTTAATGTTGCTTGCACATGTAAATATGGTGCTTATATCCACGTGCATGATTATGGAAAATGTTGATAGTTTTTCCTGTTAAGTTATCCTTTTCTATGGATCATGACTGTATAGGGAAATGATTGAATGACTGTGTGTGTAGGAAAGTAGTGTGTGTGCATAAGAGGCTGGAACTTGTGTGCATACAAGGAATCATACCATGGACACAAGGAAATCAGAATTGCCGCGTGACGAGAGGTTTGTTTGCACAACAGTGATGTGTGGTCAATATACTCATGTGAACTTGTCTTTATTTACTTCCACTTCTTAAAGTTGTGTTAAAAGAAGAAAGATAATGGTGTGCGACTCAGCTCGAGGTTGGGCGTGTTAGTCCAAGTGATACTGTGCAGACTAGGATACAATATAGAATCTATGCAGTGGATTTTTGGATTATCATTTCTTAATAGTATGTTGGGTGGCATTACATTATGGTATGAAAGCAATGTCAGAGAAGTTTTGGAGTAGCATGGCCCAACTTGGAGGCTGGGGATATTACAGTTTTGTTTATTCAAAGCTACATAACTTGGGATTGTGTGATGTGGCCCAACCTAGGTGGCTCGGGATGTTTCAATAAACCATCCCATGACTTCTCATCAAGTCATTCTCATTCCTCTTATCCTTCCATAACATTTGAGACTAGTCAAGGATATTCATAGAAACAAAAGAATGATACGTTGCTCTCCCATTTTTTTTTCTTAATGGCATGAATCCTTCCTAAGAATCTTAATTGAAATCCTTTATAATTACCATTCCCTTATTTAATCCCTATTAATTGGCATGCTACAACAAAATTACATCACCTCTCATGTAAGCCAATTTTTTTGGTACCCAATTCATTAACAGTGGCCCATATATCATCCTAATTAAAATCTTCCATCATCTCGCAATGATCCAAAATGCTTCCAAATTTTTGTAGTCCAAAGATCTTGTAAATATGATAATTCTCCTTAGGTTTGGGCCTTCCCAACATAGAATTATTCTCATCCATGGCCACCCAAGATATTTCTTCAAGATCCTATGATCTGCAATAGTAATATTTAGGAAATTAACTAGAACATGAAAACATGAATACTATCACAAAAACTAATTTATTTAGAATAAGATCCATTCTTATATAGATGTTTTTTATTACATGGTGGCTTGAATAGGTGAAGTTAGAGCTAGTGTATAACAACTAGTTAGTTAGATCTTATCAACTACTTCCTTCGGACTGGCACCTAGTTTTTCTTCTCCTCCAATAAGTTGAGAGAGTGTGCATTCTGAGAATCTAAGGGAGTGCACCTTCCTTAAGATTCATGTGGATGTATATTGGGTTGGCCAATTCCTCCATGTTTAATCCTGAAAGTGTCCCCACTTTCGTCATCAAATGAGGAAAATGTTGTGTCCTCAACAAGATAAGAGATATGTTGTTGATGACTGGTTGTGGTATGTCAAGTGTCAAGTACGGTGTTGTGGAGCAAGGGAGGATGGAAATTAGGGATTAACTTGACGGGATGAGAGCCAATGATAGTATCTTCCAACAATGGGGGTTTGTAGCGTTTCAGAGTGTTCACATTCACCACATCATGAATGCGTAGTTGGGGTGGAAATTCAAGGAAATAAGCATTTTCCCCAATCTATTGGAGAAAAATATAAGAACCATATTTTCACTCTATCAACTTGTGACATAGCACCTTCATTCATGGCATATTAAAAAATACCCCTAATTTCACTAAATATTGATAAATATCTCCAAAAATCCTTTTGTTGAACCCCCATCCCAATACATCTTTCCAATAAAATAAAACTATATTTTTACTATATACCTCTTTTTATACCCCCCGAATACTTATTAACCCATTGAGACACCACATCCCCCCCGTCATAGATGCTTCAATTTGTGATGATGTTGGACATAAAATGTTGGTGTTCCATGTAAAACCAGGCATTATCACCAGGAGTAAAAACCATAGGGGGAATGGAAAGCATGATTTTAGGATTTGTTATGTTGTTGGGATGCCCTTATCACTTTAGAAACCTAGGCATGTTTGTTGTAGTGTCCCCAAGGTCGAGCCCCATTGTAAACCATGTTCTGAAAGGAATTGTAATTATGTTTTATAAGTTGGTGAGCCAAGTTTTTTATAAGCTGGAGGCTTATGTGTTTGTTAGGCCATGGCGCCTGAGTGTTGAAGGCCAGGAGCCTGTTGTTGTATATGTAATCACGCAGAACAATTAATAAAATATAAACACCGCCATGTGGAGACCGACCACAATGAATGAGTGAAGGGGAACTAAGAATCCATAGAGTGGGCAATGAATTAGGGGCTGGAAGGTGGGAAAACGGGCTAAGTGTTGAGCCTAGGGGCTAAGCCTAGGGCACTTAAGCCTGGGAATAATGTTTTAATATTATCCCAAAAGACATGTGCATTTTATGTTTTATCCTAAGTTTTTGGCAAGGGGAGAAGATACAAGGGAGATGCGTGCTAGTGGAACGCATGCAGTTTCATGGGTGACAAGTGTCAACCCTGATGCATGTGAATAAAATGGCCAGGGTGAGCCGTGAGAAGGGTTCCTCCCCCATTCTACCCAATTGTCTGAATGCGTACAAAGCTCTGGATAGTGCTACCAACTCGACTCCTGCAGAGAACCTTCGTGCATCCCTATGATTCGAAAAGTCTGTGTCTGGCTCTGAGAAAACCGGTGTGTATATTCCCTAAATGAGAAGCCTGCGTGGATTTGGGAAGAGTCTATGTTTGTTCTGGAATGTTGGTATACCCTTCTCTGTTCTAAACCGGGGAGTCTGAATCAACCCCTACGTGGACGACTCGTCACGCATCCTTGAGAATCCAGAGTGCGAGTCTATTCCGTGTTACCAAATTGAGAAAACAGAAGTGTCTCATCCCTACTAAGCCTGGTTATACTGTTGCACCCGTCTGGAGCTGCCCTGGAGTGTTCATGTATGGATTCCCGTGGATTGTGGTGGACGTGTATTGTTTGATCCTGTGTGGCTTGTAGGCCAGTTTGTACAACACTCTCTCCAGGTGAAAGAGGTGGTTGAAGATTGGAAGAATAGGTTGTTGGACCTGTGAGCGACTTCCTCAAGGTGAGAGAGTGCGCAGAGGAAGGAGAGAACTCCTGGAAGGAACCCTGTAACTTCCATAGAGCCCAGAGACTTCCGGT
Organism: Picea engelmannii; assembly: GCA_009831015.1. Taxonomy (NCBI): domain Eukaryota; kingdom Viridiplantae; phylum Streptophyta; class Pinopsida; order Pinales; family Pinaceae; genus Picea; species Picea engelmannii. The sequence continues at coordinate 334,817 of ML778646.1, read as the reverse complement.
CCGGCCTGTTCCTGTAACCCAAGGAAAGGGAGATTAGCAGCCGAAGGACTGTCCAGGTGACAGAGAAGGTGTATACTCCTGGGGTGGAACAGGCATGTGGGGAATGAGGGTCTGTGGGCAGTGAGCGTGGGAGGTTCCTTGGAGAGAATCCCTTCCCTATGGTTGTGTGTTGTTTTCCCTGTAACCTCAGCCTAGCCTAGGATTCCTTGTCTTGGGGTGGAGCTTAGTCCTAGCTCGGGGGTGACCCACTGTTGAGCCGATGAGCAGTGTGGTCTAAGGCTGGGAGGTTCGTGGAAGGCCTGCACTTGGTTGGTGGATTCTACCACTATTAAAAGATAAGTATCTGATTATGTTTTAATCATGTTTTGCATGACTCTACTGCTTATGTTATCATGATTTCC
>ML778646.1:306499-334366 GCA_009831015.1 Picea engelmannii | reverse complement strand
AGTATGAAATGCTATTGATTGTTAATTATGGCAGTAACTCATATGAATACTCTGTGTAGAATGTGTTTATTTGTTTAAATGCATGGGATTTATAATACCTGTATGAGTTATGTACAAAGTGGTGTTATAGTCTTCTTTTAATACCGTTTAAACCTTGGTAGCCAGAAAAGGTGCGCTACAGTTTGGTATCAGAGCCAAGGTTTCGGCATTGAGCCTAGATGGGCCAGCGGAGCGGTCTTTGGACTGAGAATGCGAGGGGAAATTGGGTCTGGAAAGGCCAATTTCAGACCCTGATTTGCTCCAAAGTGTCAAGGAGTTACTAGACAATTTTTTAAGCTCGGGAGTTATAGCAACGTTATGAAACCGCAACCAGTGTGGTATAAGTCCACAGGGAGAGAGGACTCCACACCAGAAGTGTAGGAGCTTTAGGATCTGTTCAGGAGGGAAGGTGAACCCTCGTGACCGTTAGATCTGGAAAGTGTGCATGGGGTTTAAAGCTCTTTGTAATTGCATAGGAGTGTGGAAATCGCGATACGCGAAATCCCGAATTAGTTAGGAACCGTCTGAGCCGTCAGATCTCGGTTGGGAAAACCAGACAACCGTTGGATCTGTCAGGAGATATCCGAAGGTTAAAACCCCAGTGAATAGGGGCGAAAGCCCCGAAATAGATCTAGACCGTCCGAATGACGAAGGCCACGTGTCGTGAGATTACCCATTTCGGGAAATCGGGGATCAGGGATTCGGGAGTTTCGTTGACAAGAACTCGGACTCTTGCCTTGATAAATCCTGACCCATAATGTCGAGATGTTAGCATGTGGCTAAGTCCCAATGAATGGACGAGATTCCTTTGGGGAATCTCAGGGTCTGTAATGACCGTCCGATGTGAGGAAGAGATGTCGGCTTTAATTTGGGGTGCGAATGTGGATTAAGGTAAGTAGCGAGAAGATCTGGACGGCCAGAGTCCACCCGACCAGATCTACGACCGAGGCTTCATTCTGGGACCCCCTTTTCATTCTGTCTTTAATGGGGGGGTCCGGAATTGTATTGTGTGTATAGTGGGGCCCCCTCCTGTCATGCTGACTACCATGTCACATTTCCCTCTCTACCACCTGTACTCCACTTAACCGCGTGACGGGGCCCGTTCTCATTGGCGGTTCTCTAGCCCTGTCGGGATCTGTTTCCTTTGGCAATTCGCTAGCCCTGTCAGGATTCAGCGGTTGCAGAGTCGAATGATTCAGCATTCCTGTGGCGCCGAGTCAAAAAATACCAAGAGGCGCCATGATTATTTGACCTATGATCATGACCCACAATCACATGGGAGCAGACAAAGAAAGCACTAGCTTGCGCTAGGCCTCCATAGGTAATTCGGGGCCTCTGATTCTGCAAAAACCAATGAAAATTTTATTATGGTTGACAAAGTGGGAGTCACTGCAAATTGAACTCCTGGGTGCCGAAAACCTGAAGTCCTGGGTACCGAAATCCCGAAGTGTCGAAAGTGAAAGTTTCGAAAACCCAAAAATTTGCAAAGCTGAACGGGAGCTCAGAAAACTTATTTGAATCGAAATGTCTTTTTTTCTTGTTCGTATTGGATTATAAATGTTGAGGATTGTTCTTGAAGGTTTAATGGCCTGAAAAACTTCAAATTTAATTGCAGAGTGCATGTGCAGAGTTCAACGAAGGTCAGGACTCCAGTTAACCAACGTCGAGTATGGAGTGGGAAAAGGTGCAGATTTCCCTCGAAACAGAAGACGGACAGAAAGGAAAATATGTCAACCTGGGAGTCGAAGGATTGATCTTCAATGGGCATGGAAAAGAGAAGGATAAGGAAGGACACATAATGAAAATCATTGAAGGATTGCAAAGAAAGGCCAAGGCTCACCGAGCTGATAGTCGAAATCTCATGAAAGTCAGGGATCGACAGGGTGAATTAAACTTAAAAAAATTTAAGAGCATGGAAAGAATAGAGAAGAAACTCGAGAAGGGAAGAGACTCAAGTATGACGGAGACTCGAAAAACCCATGGGAGAAGAAGTAGGTCGAGGAGTGGTAGCCAACATCTTAGTCACTCCCAAAAACATTATGATAGGGAGACACACAATAGTTCAAGCCCATCGCCTACCAGAAGACATAAAAAATCTGGAAAGGAGAAATTGAAATGGGAGATGAACAATATTAAGCCTCCAACATTCGATGGAGAACATAAGAAGGAGGAAGATGCCGAGACCTGGTTGCTTGGCATGAAGAAATACTTCGAACTGTAGAATTATTCTTCCCATGCAGAAGGAAGAATTGCAATGTACCAACTGAAAGGAAAAGCATCCATGTGGTGGGATCAGTTTTTGCAGGTGTAGCACATTAGAGAGAAAGAGGTCACTTGGAAGGAATTTAAGAGGTATTTCGAAAAGAAATACCTGACTAAAATATACTATGACAAAAAGATGAAGGAGTTCTTCGAACTCAAGCTAGGCAGCATGACTATTGATGAGTATGAACGAAGTTCCTAGAACTACTAAAGTATGTTCCATTCATCAAAGATGAGGCTGTCAAGATTCAGAGATATCTGAGTAGACTGCCACCTTCCATGAGTGACAAGATAGAATATGATGATCCTAAGACCATGGAAGAAACAATAAGAAAGGTGAAATGCTTGGATGAAAAACAAGGAGAAAGGCCCATCCTTCGGAAGGCTTGGAATGATCAGAGGAAGTTTAAGAAGGAACAAAGGCAGAAGGGAAACAAGCCTTCCTTTTTCAGAAACAGTCCTTCCTTTTTCAGAGAGCCTAGGAAAGTTGAAGGGAGTGAGTAGGTGCCAAGATGGCCACCTATGGAGTGTTGGGGTTGTAAAGGGAATCATAGGTACAGAGACTGCCCCCAAAGAAAAGACAAACCAAGAACTTTCCATACTGTTCAGCAAGCTAAAACAATGGAGGATATGGGCAGCAGAATGCCGAGGATCTACGCAGCCCTGGACAACAAGAAAGCAGAATTTCAATCGCACATGATTGAAGTGGAAGGTACGATCAACAACTGACCACTTGTTATTTTAATTGATTCAGGGGCTAGCCATAGTTATGTAGATCCTAGAGTGGTGGAAAGTTTGCATCTAATGAGAAGCAAACATGAGAAGTCTTGGTTAGTGCAGTTGGACATAGGGACCAAGAGGAAGGTCACTTAATTGGTTAAGTCCTGTCCAATGGACATGAAAGGAATGAGCACTAAGGTTTAACTGAACATTCTACCTTTAGGCTCATATGATTTCTTAATTGGAATGGACTGGTTGGACCAGCACCATGCCGTCTTGGATTTCCGCAACAAGAAGTTTACATGCCTGAACGAGGAGGGAAATCAGGTAATAGTCCAAGGAATTCCCAGAGTCGTGGATGTGAGGGAAATCTCAGCCATGCAGCTGAAGAAATGTTATCGGAAAGGCTGTCAATTATTTGCAGCTCGGGTGGAAGAAGCATCCCGAGATGAAGTCTTCAATCTGGAAGACCATGAAGTACTCAAAGAATTCAAGGACATATTTCAGGAGGTACCTGGACTACCTCCGAAGAGGGACATTGATTTTTCTATAAATTTGATGCCTGGAGCAGCTCCAGTTTCGAAGGCTCCTTATAGAATGAGTACGCCAGAGCTGAAAGAGTTGAAATTGTAGCTCAAAGAGCTACTAAAGAAAGGTTATATCCGCCCCAGTGTGTCACCGTGGGGAGCCCCAGTCCTATTCGCGAAGAAGAAAGATGGGACGCTGAGACTGTGCAATGATTTTCGACAGTTGAATAAGGTCATTGTTAAGAACAAGTATCCTTTACCAAGGATTGATGATCTTTTTGATCAGTTAAAGGATGCAAAAATATTTTCAAAAATAGACCTCAGATCTGGATACCACCAAGTGAGAATAAAGGATGAGGACATCAGCAAGACCGCCTTTAGAACAAGGTACGGTCATTATGAGTTCACGGTGGTGCCATTTGGGTTGTCCAACGCGCCTGTTGTTTTCATGTGCTTAATGAATGGAGTGTTCAGACATTATATGGACAAGTTTGTCATAGTCTTCCTGGACGATGTCTTGGTGTATTCCAAGACAGAGGAAGAACATGAGAAACACCTGAGAATGGTGCTACATGTGTTGAGAGAACACCATCTGTACGCAAAACTGAGCAAGTGCTCTTTTTATCAAAGGTAGATCCATTACTTGGGACACATTATATCTGAAGAATTGATTGTTGTGGATCCTGAGAAGGTACAGGCCATTCGAGAATGGTCAGTGCCAAGGAATGTGGCAGAAGTTAGATCTTTTATGGGTTTGGCAGGTTACTATAGGAGGTTTATAGTTGGATTCTCAAAGATATCTCATTCTATCACTTCCTTGCAAAGGAAGGATAACAAGTTCCAGTGGACTGAATAATGTGAGAGTATCTTCCAACGATTGAAGCAACTACTAACCAGTGCTCCAATCATGAAGATTGCAGATCCAAACAAGGATTACGTAGTGTGCACAAATGCATGTAAGGAGGGGCTGGGAGGAGTTCTCAGCCAAGAGGGATTTGTAGTTTGTTATGAATCCCAAAAGTTGAAGGAGCATGAGAAGAATTATGCCACTCACGATTTAAAGCTGGCAGCAATCATCCATGCCTTGAGGAAATGGAGATATTACGTCATGGGCAAGAGATTCGAGTTAAGAATAGACCATAACGGTCTGAAGTATTTATTTGATCAGCCGACCTTAAATGCCAGGCAAATCAGATAGTTGGAGTTTCTTTGCGAATATGACTTTGATATCAAGCATATCAAAGGGAAAGAAAATAAGGTGGTTGATGCACTCAGCAGAAAAGTGCATGAATTACATGCTGCAGCAATTAGCATGTACCCGACTGAGATGAAAGACAGAATTTTAGAAGTTGCAAATACTGATTTGCAGTACAAAAGTCTTGTAGCAAAGCTACAACAGCGTGAGGGACCACAGACCAAGGAAATTTACACCTTGGGAACTGATGGTTTACTTCTATATAGAAACAGAGTGTATGTACCCAATATCCGAGAATTGAAGCTGAAAATTCTAAAGGAGATGCATAACATGGCTTATGCTGGACATCTTGGATATCAGAAGACTATGGCAGCAGTCAAAGGCCATTATTTTTGGCTAGGTTTGAAGAAAGAAATCGTTGAATACATCGCCAGATGTATGGAGTGCCAAAAGGTTAAGGCTGAGCATAGGCACCCAGCAGGGTTGCTGCAGCCTTTACCTATTCCTGAATGGAAATGGGACGTGGTAACAATGGATTTTATCACAGGATTGCCCAGAACAAGAAAGAAGAATGATTCAATCATGGTGGTGGTGGACAAGCTTACTAAAGCTGCCCATTTTATTCCACTAGAAACCACCCACAGAGCAACTGATGTTGCTGATATATTTTTAAAAGAAGTTGCACGCTTGCATGGAATTCCTAAGACAGTTGTGTCTGATAGGGACCTGAAATTCACTTCGGATTTATGGAAAGGAATGTTCAAAGGATTCAGAACAAATCTGAACTTTAGTACAACATATCATCCCGAGTCTGATCGACAGACAGAGAGAGTGAACAGAGTAATAGAAGACATGCTGAGAATGTATGTGATGGATAAACCGTCAAGGTGGGAAGACTACCTGCATTTGGTAGAATTCGCCTACAATAATGGGTATCATGCATCATTGAAGATGAGCCCATTCGAAGGACTTTATGGAAGAAAGTGCAACACTCCAATGAGCTGGGATAATCCAGCTGACAGAGCAGTAGTTGGGCCTGAGCTACTCAAGGAGATGGAAGACCAAATGATAAGAATTAAACATAATCTAAAAGCTGCCCAAGATAGGCAGAAAAGTTACGCTGATAGTAATAGAACCCATAGAGAATTCAAAGTGGGTGACCATGTTTTCCTGAAAATGAAAACTAACAAGAGTTCCTTGAGGCTGGGAAGTTGCGCCAAGTTGGCAGAAAGATTTTGTGGGCCATTTGAGATCCTGGAAAGGATTGGGCCGGTTGCATACATGATTGCATTACATGCATCTATGACTGTACATAATGTGTTTCATGTTTCACTGCTTAAGAAATATGTACCTGATGCTAATCATGTTATCGATTGGAATGTGATTCAGGTGGAACTAGAAGGTGTCCTGCAAGTGCATCCTGTACGCATATTGGACAGGAAAAGAAAACAGCTCCGGAATTGAGTCATAGAGCTTGTAAAGGTCCAGTGGACCTGGTACGGTCCTGAGGACACGACATGGGAGAATGTAGATGTTATGCAGGCAGAGTACCTACATCTTTTTGAAAATTTTTGAAAATCTTGCAGATGTTGTGTAAAGTTGCATTGAGGACAATGAAAAAATAAGGGGAGGGGGATTGTAGTGTCCCCAAGGTCGAGCCCCATTGTAAACCATGTTCTGAAAGGAATTGTAATTATGTTTTATAAGTTGGTGAGCCAAGTTTTTTATAAGCTGGAGGCTTATGTGTTTGTTAGGCTAGAGAGCCTGAGTGTTGAAGGCCAAGAGCCTCTTGTTGTATATGTAATCACGCAGAACAATTAATAAAATATAAGCATCGCCATGTGCAGACTGACCACGATGAATGAGTGAAGGGGGACTAAGCATCCCTAGAGTGGGCAAGGAATTAGGGGCTGGAAGGTAGGAAAAGGGGATAAGTGTTGAGCCTAGGGGCTAAGCCTAGGGGGCTTAAGCCTGGGAATAATGTTTTAATATTATCCCAAAAGACATGTTCATTTTATGTTTTATCCTAAGTTTCTGGGAAGGGGAGAACATACAATGGAGATACGTGCTGGTGGAACGCATGCAGTTTCATGGGTGACAAGTGTCAACCCTGACGCATGCGAATAAAATGGACAGGGTGAGCCGTGAGAAGGGTTCCTCCCCCATTATACCTGATTGTCTAAATGTGTATGGAGATTTGGATAGTACTACCAACCCGACTCCTGCAGAGAACCTTTGTGCATCCCTGTGATTCAAAAAGTCTATGTCTGGCTTTGAGAAAACTAGTGTGTATATTCCCTGAATGAGAAGCCTACGTGGATTTGGGAAAGAGTCTATGTTTGTTCTGGAAAGCTGGTATACCCTTCTCTGTTCTAAACCAGGGAGTCTGAATCGACCCCTACGTGGACGAATCGTCATGCATCCTTGAGAATCCAGAGTGTGAGTCTATTCTGTGTTTCCAAATTGAGAAAACAGAAGTGTCTCGTCCCTGCTAAGCCTAGTTATACTATTGCACCTGTCTGGAGCTGCCCTGGGGTGTTCGTGTCTGGATTCCCGTGGATTGTGGTGGATGTGTATTGTTTGATCATGTGTGTCTTGTTGGCCAATTTTTACAACACTCTCTCTAGGTGAGAGAGGTGGTTGAAGATTGGAAGAACAGGTTGTTGGACCTGTGAACGACTCCCTCCAGGTGAGAGAGTGCGTAGAGGAAGGAGAGAACTCCTGGAAGGAACCCTGTAGCTGCCACAGAGCCCAGAGACTTCTGTTCCGGCCTGTTCCTGTAACCCAAGACAAGGGAGATTAGCAACCAAATGACTGCCCAGGTGGCAAAGAAGGCGTATACTCCTGGGGTGGAACAGGCATGTGGGGAATGAAGGTCTGTGGGCAGTGAGTGTGGGAGGTTCCTTGGAGAGAATCCATTCCTTGTGGTTGTGTGTTCTTTTCCCTGTAACCTCAGCCTAGCCTAGGATTCCTTGTCTTGGGGTGGAGCTTAGTCCCAGCTCGGGAGTGACCCACTGCTGAGCCGATGAGCAGTGTGGTCTAAGGCTGGGAGGTTCGTGGAAGGCCTACACTTGGTTGGTGGATTCTACCACTGTTAAAAGATAATTATCTGATTATGTTTTAATCATGTTTTGCATGACTCTACTGGTTATGTTATCATGATTTCCGTTGTGTATATGAATTAGTATGAAATGGTATTGATTGTTAATTATGGAAGTAACTCATATGAATACTATGTGTAGAATGTGTTTATTTGTTTAAATGCATGGGATTTTTAATACCTGTATGAGTTATGTACAAAGTGGTGTTATAGTCTTCTTTTAATAGCATTTAAACCTTGGTAGCCACAAAAGGTGTGCTACGGTTGCATGCTCAAGTCCACAAAAATGAACGGGTGAATGTTTGTTCTTACTATTGGTGTGAAGTGTTGGAAGGGTGCAAGGTGAGAGGAATTTCATAAGGGGATAAATATGTAGAACACAATTACAACTATATTGAATGTCATGGAGGGTTGTATCCCATTGTTTGGTTTTGGAAAATTGAATGCAAAAAGTATGGAGAAGTTTTTGGTTAACTACCCCTATTTGGCCATCCATTTGAGAACAGAAGGATGTCAAATATTTTAGTTGACAACCTACTAAATCATACAATCGTTTCCAGAATGTGTTGAGAAATCAAGCGTCACGATGGGATATGTTGCTAATAGAAAGGCCAAAGTGTGGCCAAAGATGGTGAAAGAACAAGGTAGTGTTTTGGGCAGCAGTAGTGATCTTCGTTCAAAGGATAAAAAGAGTCATCTTAGATAAATGACAAAAAATAACCTAGATAACATCATGTTTTTGTAAGGTCATATGTAAACCACTAAGGAAATCAATGGAAAGAGAGTACCAAGGGCGAGAAGGCAGTGAAAGTGGTTGATAAAAACCAAATTTATGATTGGTAGGTTTATGTTGACTACACAATGCATAAGCATGAATGAAATGCTCCACTTGATGAGTCATAGAAGGCCAAAAGAAATGTTGTTGCAAGTGATGAACTATTTTCATAGACCCAAAATTCCCACCATAGTAGGAAACATGAGCCTCCTTGATCAAAGTAAGATGATCTTTAGAATCCGGGACACATAACTAATTGATTTTATATAGCCACCCATCTATGATTGTGTAATCCATAAATGGATTTTGATTGACCTCGGTGGGTTGTTACAAAAAAACCCATATCTCTACAAAGAAAGGATCAGAAGCATAGGGATGCTTCCAAGCCTCATAGTAAGCACAACACATAGACAAGAATTGAAGTACCTGCATAGGGGTCCAACTCAAGAGATCCACCATATGATTGGATGCGCCTTTCTTGTATTTAATCAACAAATGAAACTTTTCAATGTAAGTGGTCCACTTTAAATGACAGCAGTCATGTATCTTAGTCCGAGAATTGATGAAAATCAATGGATGATTACATGTGTGGAGGATTGTTTATTTCCCTAGGATATAATAAAACCATTGTGTCAATGATTGGATCATATTGTAGAACTCTTTTTCATAAGTTTTGTAATTGTGTTTGGCATCAGACAATGTCTCTAAATGATATGCAACATGGTGTCCTCCTTTTTTAAGAACTGTTCCAATAACAGACTCAAAGGAATCTATCTCAATATCAAAGGGAGACTAAAGATCAGGTAAAAGAAATACAAGAGTAGAACAAATGGTAGTTTTGAGAGCCTGAAATTGTTTTTGTGCCAAGGGATACCACACAAAATAATTATGGTTGGAGAGTTGATAAAGAGGGCATGCTAACTGCGATAAACTATGAAAAATAAAACTTTGATAAAAATTAATGCCACACATAAATAACTTGGGGTCTAGAACTGAGTGAGGCATTTTCCACTGTGAAAGAGATTGGACTTTAGACTGATCTAATCTAACACCCTCAAAAAATACAACAAAACCCAAACATTGAACTGAAGATTTCCCAAAATAATACTTACAGTGTTTCACTTGTAATTTCTAACTGTGTGGTAGGTTTAGCACAATGTGCACAAGGAGTAAATGATCCTTCTAGGTATTTTTTAAGTCCAAGATGAATCCAAACAAATCACCACAATTTTTCCCAATTGTACTATGAGTATGCTATTGATTAGCCTCATGAAAGTGGTATGGGCATTAGTAATATTGGATGGAATCATTATCCATTCATAAAGACCAAGTTTGGTTTTGAAAGTTGTCTTCCATGTGTTTGCTACATTTATGTAAATCATCAATGCACAGTAGAGGGTAACAATTATTAGATGTAGCCTTATCAAGAGCTCAGTATTCCATGACTAGACGTCATTCCTCATACTCCTTCTTGACAATGATGAAGACAGGAGGGGCACAAGGTGAAGAACTCGGTTGGATGTGGTTGGTATTAATAAGATTTTGGAGATGGTGTTCCACTTCCTCAACCTCATGAGGAGATAAGTGATAAGAAGGGGCACTAGGAAAAGTGTCTCCAGGAATAAGATCAAATGAATGTTGAATCAAATATATAGGGGGTAGTCTAGTGGGTGAAAAAAAAACATCTTCAAAGGATGTGAGTCAAGTGGCTAGCACTGAAGGAAGGGCATGAGAGGGGAATCTGGTTTAGGAGAGTGCACCAGATAGAGGGAAATGGATTTGTTGAGACTGAGTTGACAAACAATAGGTTGGTCAAAAGTAAGTCAGGGGATCTCTAATAGGATGAGGTGAGGACATAGGCATGTCCATCTTTATAAAGATGATACTAATTATTGCAAGCATGTTATACAATGTGATAGAGTTCTTGATAGGGAATATCTGGAAGCACATTTGCGCAATCCAAAGGAGACACATTGGAAAGAACAATATCGTGGAAAGGTCTATTGGAAAAATTAAGGGAACAAAGTTGGGTCACCATTAGATAGGGACCATCCTTCTAAACACAACCCAATTTGTAGGGTTTAGGATGAGGGGTTGTAGGAAGCGCTAACCACTGCACCAAATTCTAAGTAACCAAGTTCTTTTCTCGACCATTGTCGAGGATGAGTGTGGCTAGGGATTGCTTGATTTGGAAATTGTGAGTAAACAAAGGCATTGGTGAAGAAGTCTAGGGATCAGTGGCCATGAGAAGGAGAGAGGTGTCTAGTTTGTAGGATTATCCAAGGTGATCAACTTAGGGGGGAGTTGTGCTTGAGGAGGACTCAGGAGAATCAACACATAAAGTCTTGATAGGATTTTGATTACAAAAAAGACAACATTCAATTGAGGAGAGAAACTAATATTTGTGATAAGAGCACCATTTTCTAGCTTGGGTGAGGTGGGAGAGGTAGGAGAAGAAGGAGATGATGAAGGACTAACTTTGAATAGAGGATATCAAAGGCAAGGAGCGAGATTCTGTTCCATAGCTAAATCTCAAAGAAAGGACTTTTCTACGGAAGAGATTTCATGTAAATCATCCTCTCTACAGAACAATAATAAAATAATGAAATTAAATTTAACAATGTGTACCTCTTCCAGATCTTGAATATGAAACTAAATGTGGAGCTTAGTAAACACCTCAATGTAGCTTTGCACTGAGTAGACCAAGAGTTGTTGGAGTTGCAACCAACAAGCTAAGAGAGTCTGGCAGTACCCTAGGGAATATAAGTGATTCTGCGACGCTTCACAAAAGGCATCCCAAGAAGAAATAGGTGAAGGGGTGGTTGGAGGATGATCTCTCAAGTCCACCACTAGAGAGGAGTTATCTGTATGGGTATCCACCAAGCTTGGGAAACCCATTCCAATTGAAAACTTGCAATATATAGCTTATCTTCTTCTGTCATTCCTGGGCAGGTCTTGAAATAATGGGATATACTGCATACCCATAAATAAATGGCCCCACCATTCATATGCCCTAAAAACTTAGGTAACTGGAAACAAGTATCCAACTACAGAGGCACTAGGGATCTTCGTTGCAACTGCATGAGTTCATTTAGAGAAAGTATTGGGAATTAAATTTCGACAATGTCATTCTATCCCATGAAGTAATCCTCTCTCAAGACAACCGACACCCTAGGTATGATCATTAAACTTGACCTCTCAAAAACATTTGATAAATTAAGATGGAAATACTTGAAATCTCTCCTCCTTTCCATTAGTTTATGTGATCAATGGGTCAAATGGGTTATAACACTCACCTCCTATACATTTTTTTCCATCTTGGTCAATGGGGTCCCCTCCCAACCCTTATCACCCTCTCCCCCTATCCTCTTTGTCATAATGGATGAGGGTCTAAGTTGACACATCAAAGGCGTAACTTCACAGGGTTCTCTCAAATGCCACCTCCTCCATGGTTTGAACCCTCCTATTTCTCATAGACAGTTTGTGGATGACACCATGTTGATGGGTGCCCCTATAATCCAAGAAGTGTGCACAATCCTTTGTGTTCTTTGATACTTTTGTGATGCATCAAGGACCTCCATCAACACTGCTAAGTACCAAACTTCCTTTTACAACACCCCTTGGGAAATCCAAGTTCATATTTCTCATATTTTTGGCTTTATCACGATATATATTCTATCAAAATACTTAGGGATCCCACTCATTGACAATGCTCTCCACGATAGCTCATGGGGGGATCTTTTCACCTCCTTGGAAATGTGACTCAACTCTTGGAATTTCTTGTCTCTAAACCTGGATGACCTCCTTATCCTTCTAAAGTTATCCCTGTAGGCTATCCCTATCTATATTTTCTTAGCTCTATCCTCCCTCAAGTCAGTCCTTAATACAACTAAAGGCCTTCAACAAAAATTCATCTAGCAAGGTACCAAAGAGGGCCGTAAATGGGCCATTGTCAACTAGGGGGACCTCTATAAGACAAATATTTATAGTGGGATAGGCTTGCAATATCCTCAAGTTCTCAATCATATAATGGGAGATAAAACTTGGTGGAGATGGTTGAAAAAACCTGTGGTGATATGGGCCCATCTATGGAGAAGGAAGTACACTCCAGAGGTGGTGGAAGCTTAGTTAATAATATTGAACAAGCATCACAATGGTTCCTTGATATGGAGCAAAACATGGAAGAACCGAACAATAATTCAAGAACATGATTTATGGGAGATATGGGATAGAGGTGATGGTCTCTTTTGGGAGGACTCTTGACAGTAGATGGCTCCCTTGAATACACTTGAACCTCTAAATGAGTTTCAAGACAGCATGGATTGTGGCCGCTCCAAATGGGTCATCGATTTCTAGAAATATACCAATTCATCAACTCTATGGAAACCTTGGAAAACTTCACACAATCGTCTCTAGGTTCCTCCAGACCTCAACTTGGGGCCCTAGTGTGTTGAAGAATCCTTTAGGAAAATTTGAATCAGGAAGGGACCATATATTCTAAGGTAGGGTCACTATCCTAAAGGCATCTTCAACATCAAAGAAGCCTATATTATAGCATCTCAATACCATTCCATGGATGAGAACAATGTATGGAGAAACATTTGGAAGACAAATCTATGGCCCAAAATAAGCCTTTTCCTCTAGCTAGTAGTGCACAATCGCATCCTAACAAAGGATAATTTGATAAAAAAGGGATTTGTTGGGCCTTCTTTATGCCCTTTGTGCATGCAAGTTGAGGAAATGATGAAACACCTTCTCAACCAATGACACTAAAACTTGAATATTTGGGACCAGGAAGCTCAAGTGATGTGCACTACGAATGGTCACACAGAGACAACATTTTCAACCTACAAGAATGTAGTTCTTAAGAGAATCTCGCAACTCCTATCAGGGTTCATTATATGGAATTTTTGGAAGGAATAAAATAGGAGAATAATCCATGATCTTCTCACTCCGTGGACTAATATATGGCCTAAAATTCAACAACATAGTGGAAATCGTGAGGAAAAGAAACTGGTCAGCTAATAAGAAAAAATGTGATCCCAATGAACAAGGCATTTTGAACCACTAGGATCTATGTCTCACCCTAGGTCATAAACCTTCTCATTTTATTCTCCAAAAGGCTCTGCCAAATGAAAACATCCTCCCCTAGGTTTTATTAAACTAAATTTTGATACATTCTGGCGAGCTATCTCAGACACAAATCCAATAATGTTGTTGAATTATGGGCTCTCACTAGTGGAATCCAAGTTGTAATACAGTTGGGATTCCACCAATTATTTGTGGAAGGGGACTCTCAAATTATCATAGGTATGTTGGCTAAACTCTTAAAATGGCTTTGAGTCCGAGAAAATCTCTTCCATTTAGAGGCTGGTGGCTTGGAATTTTTGAAGAATCTTCTCTTCCGTGGTTTGGTCCTCATTACCACACATGCTGGAGGGAGGCCAATAAAATAACAGATAAATTCGCCAATGTTCGCTTGAACAAAAAGAGGGTGAATTAAGATACAATTATTCTCATTCACCGATGCACCCCTTGTTTCATTAATTTAATGACATGGCTACATTGGATGACTCCTCCCCATATGGGGTACTATCTACTTTCCCATGAGTTTCCAAATGGTAATTGAAATCTCTACCAGGTGTCAGCCCAAGGAACCCAACGAGGACATGGACGGGATGTTCCAGCCTTATTACCCATGACGCACTATCCATTCATGTCAGATGGCGAAGGTCGAAGATGATTTTAGAGGTACGAGGATAGTTAATGGAAGTTACTACCAGTCCTCTCAACCAATTATGGTCACCCATTAGCATTTATGCCCGAGTAGGGTGGACAAGGTTGCTCGAAAAGTCGAGGAATATATCCAGGAGGCATGGGATATTTGGTTATTCATTCTTGTGGGCTATGAGTGAAGGTTGCATTTGGTTTCCCTGCACTCCTACCCCGGGGTGAATTACTACATTTTGTTGGCAATGCCAAGAGTTCGAGAAAGAGGGTTGTCATGAAGGGCCCGTGGATCCCAACAACAAGCCCCCGTAAAAAATCCAGGAGACCGATTTCAATCCGGAACAGAGAACCAGCAGGAGAATTCTCCTCCCACTGCTCACACAAACCCCGTTCCCATCCTGCATCTAGTAGGTGAGGTTTCTGAATGTGGATTTAGAATTGAATGGACTTCATATGAAGGGACGGCCCCACCCTCATTGAGAGAACATTTGATAGGTTTTGAACGCTCTTACAAATTAGGATTCTTCCATAGAGCGAGATCGTCCTCTCTTCTACAGCACTCAGAACTCAGAGTAGGAGCTCGTCCTCTCGTCCACAACAATCAAATTATAAAGAGCGCCCCCTGCCAATGATGGTTGAGATATTCCAACCAATCTACACACGTTGATATTGGGAAGATTTTATGGTCCTTATTATTCTGTATTTAGTTAGATTAAACCAGCTAGAATTAGAATAGGATAGGAAGACATTAATTGTAATCAGTTTTATGTAACTGAGTGAGAACTGCTATATAGGCAAAGTGTCTTGGGATAGGTTTAGTTTGTGTAAGCCAGGTATGGCTGATATAATTTATTCCTTGAATAATAAATAAACCAAATATTATTTTCTAGTGGATGTTTCCCTGTATAGGGTTTTACCACTTAAAATCGTTGTGTTAATTTTGTGTAATTTTTTATTGCTTTATTCTGTAATTGTGTCATTTATATATGTGGTTAATTTATGCTTCGGCTACACAACAATGACCTGAGTGGAGGAGAGTTGAGACCTGAGTGGAGGAGAGTTGATACGGGATAAAATTCAACTCATCTTGACCTGAGTGGAGGAGGGTTGATACAGGATAAAATTCAACACATCTTCACATGCATCGAGAGATGGTAGATATGAACTTCAAAATGGGCCAAGTCGATGCAAAAATCTCATTAATGCTCTGCCAGCAAGCTAGTCAGCTTTCAACTAGGTCGGACCAAACTCATTCCTTAATGAAAAACTCCATGGACGCCATGATATAGCTTCCATTCGGTGACCAGGTTCCCCCGTAACAGTTGTGTTGCATATGGTGCTTCAGGTGTTTTCCCATATGATGTTATGGGTATCTTGTCTAGTTTCTATCTTGCAATTTAGGGTTAGTTATCTGTTAGTTTTATCACAGTCTAGATACGGTATTATTGTTTTGGCTACGAAGGACAAAATGTTATCTTTTTAAATAATGGTAGGGCTTGGATGCTTTCCATCCATGATGATCCAGGCCTGTGCAACCTCCATGGACTATTTTGCATGTACTCTTTCGAAGAGTGATAGAAGGTAATGCAAAACTTACTTAAAAAAGCATGATTCTTTTCTTATATAACTTTAGAAATCAATATTTTAAATACCACCACAAAGGAAATCAACATAAAATATTTAAATTTTGGGAAGGGGTCACCTTTTGTTACTCCTTTTCTTTTGAAAGGAGGTGTGTTTGCATGCCTTGTGCTCTATATTTATGCCCTATTTATGTTCAAGTTTATCAATTTTATCGCTTAATAAGTATTTATGCACATACTGGTGTCGCATTTTGCACTCGTTAAAAGTAATATTATCACCATCCTTTCGCTTGGGCATCACTTTTACACATATCGTATGTTATAATATTATAGTTAGAAGATGAAATTTGATTGTTAGTGGTGAAAAACGAATTGAATTTCTTTTTCACACTTCCAAACCTAGAGTATATATTCATGCTAATAGTGCAAATGTAGTGATTTCCTTATATGCTCTCTCTACGATTTACATTCGAGGAGAATTCATGTCTTTATACTCTGCCATTTATACCATTTCATTCTTCGATAATAGTAATAGTCTTGGTCATTTATGTCATTTCATTCTTGGGTAATAGTCCAATGGATTTAAGAAGAATGCTTTAGCATACCTCTTATTTTCCTTTTCAATCAACTTTCATTTTCTTTGTTGTGCCCATGCCTAACCATGTTTTCTCATTTGTATCTATTCTTTGTAATATGTACTGAAGCACATTCACTTATATTTATGTTGAAGATTTTATGTTTTTCTAACAATTAAAGTATTATATTGTTTTATTATTATTGAATATGCAAAAGGATTATAAGTGAAAAATAGATATCCATAAAACAATAAGATATATCCTCACGGAAACCATCAAAGGGAGAAAACCCTGAAAACTTTCTTGAGTATAGATTTCTCCAACATGTACAATGCCACACAATGATCTTTCATGAAATCAAGATCAAAGCGACCGAGACACGACCCAAGAATAGCCTCCTAGGTAAGTGCGCACTACTCTCTTGTACCTTTATTTATACTCTAAAATACTATATGAGAGTTGGGGGGGGCATGAATAGAGAAAACATATAATATATTTTCTATATTAATGAGCCCCCCCATCCCTCATATATGAGGGATGGGGAGGGAGAATTAATAGAGAAAATATATTATATATTTTCTCTATTAATGGCCGCCCCCCCCACCCCCTCCCACCAACTTATCAATAAACCCTTTCACAATTACACTTAAGAATAACTTCCAAAATTACATAAAATCTCAACACTTCCTCTTAATGAGGAAGGTATTCTATTTGACAAGGACTCTAACTTTGTCTCCATCCACACATGCTCATGACCATTGAATGTCATACAAATGAATCTATACATCACAGTAAATCCATAGTGACTTCACAACATGCATCCATGGCCAGTGGGTGGCTCTCTAATAGCTACAACATGTCATCATGAGACTATCTAATTTCCCGCAAAAAAATAGGATATCTTATGCATGACATCTAGTACCATACAATAACATATGTACCTCGTCTCTTCAACATGCATCCAGGGCTAGTGGGTAGCTCTACAATAGCTAAAACCTATCATAATGACATCCACTGCCCTGCGATAAAATTTGAAGCCATTACTCCCTCTGAAGAGGGACTATGTCAATCTTGTCCCTGAAGTACTCGAACTTCATCCTTGACAACGGATTTGTCAACACATCTGCAACCTACTCATCGATATCCACATATTGGAGCCTCACTGCTCCCTTCTGCACCATACCCCTGATATAGTGATACATGATTTTGATATTCTTTGAATTATCCTGAAACACTGGGTTCTCCGACTACTTTGTACAACTCTGGTTGTTGCACAAGATACAGGTCACCTCCATCACAATATCGAATAATGCAGTCAAAAATTTCAAAGGCCACACTACTTTGTGACTTGCTGCACATGATGCCACATACTCTACCTCAGTCGTAGTAAGTGCTACAAATGATTATTTCTTATTGATCCATGAACTCATACAAGATCCCAAAGTGAAGCAACATCCTAATGCACTTTTCTTGTTTGCAACACTATCGACCCAATCTGAATCCAAATATCCAAGTAGACTGATCTCACTGTCTGCAACATACTTGAGCCCATAATCCGATGTACATTTAAGGTACCTCATCACATGTTTTATTGTAATCAGGTGAACACATCTGGGGTCAACCATGTACTAACTCAGGGTGTTCACAACAAAACATATATCTGGTCGTGTATTTGTCAAATACATCAATGATCCAATAATCTTCTTGTATAATGCAGCATCCACAACCTATGAAGTCATATCATCCAACAACTTCATATTTGATTCCATTAGTGTAGCTATCAGTTTACAGTCCAACATCACGAACCTCTTTAGGATCTCCACATCATATTTTCCCTGATTTAGGAAGATCTCATTCTTCCTCCGCCATACCTCTAGACCCAAAAAGTAGTGCATCAAATCTAGGTCTTTCATTTCGAACTTTGCAGTGAGTTTGCTCTTACACACAGTGATGGGATTCTCCACTCTTGTCAAGAACAAGTCATCCACATATAGTATTAATATCACTGGTCCATCATCCTTAGCCTTGAAGTAAAGCTTAGAATCTGCATTGCTCTTGGTAAATTTCAAGGTTATCAGAAAACCATCAATCCAACCATATCATGCTCTCAGTGCCTACTTCAATCCATATAATTCCTTCTTTAAATTGCACACATGCTTCTCCCTTTCACGTGTCTCAAATCCTTGTGGTTTTTCCACGCAAACCTATTCCTCTATTACCCCATTCAAAAATGTCATCTTCACGTCTATCTGATGAACCTTCCATTTCATCATAGTAGTTATTGAAATAAAACCCTTATTGATGTATATCTTTCAAGAGGAGAAAAATTCTCCTCGTAGTCAATTCCTTCCTTTTGAGAAAATCCTCGTGCTACAAATCTAGCCTTGTATTTCTCAATTCTTCCATCTACAACATGATTCGTCTTGAATATCCAATTGGAGATCACACCTTATTTTTCCTTAGGTCTGGGAACCACATCCCAAACATCATTCTTCACTATTGATTGGTATTCCTCGACCATGGCATCCTTCCATTCTTTCTTTCCTACAACTTCTTCATAGTTGGTAGGCTCTACATCAATGATATCAGACAATAATTCCACATAGTTGGGATATGGTTTTGGTTTCTTGACATTCCTAGATGCTCCATTCTAGGAACCATATCTCTCTACAACTTTGATGGCCTCATGTGCCCAAGCTAGTCTTCTCTTTTGTGTAGGCTTCTCCACAGGCCTTTGTGGTTTGGCCATATCGTGATCCTTAGGAATGGATTCCTCTTCTTCCGCTTCTCTTGTCTCTGTGGCTCTAGTAACTCCATTCTCTTCATCATGATATTCCTCTACATGACTATGTTTTGACCTGTGAAAAGATACATTTTCATTGAATGTGACGTCCATGCTATTCTCGATCTTCCGGTCACTGGGAATGTATACTGTGTAGGCATTCGATGTGTACTATTCCCAACAAATGTGCCTTTCTTTCTAGATGGGTCCAACTTTGTTCTCTTGTCCTTGGGGACATGCACATATATAGGACATCCAAATATCCTCGGGTGGTTGGCCTCAAGCTTATCTCCTGAAAATATTTCCTATGGTGTCTTGTTTTCAAGAACTCGATGGGGACTTCTGTTATGCACATACATTGTTGTCATTGCATATTCTTCCCATATGTACATAGGTAAATCTTGATAATGGATCATGGCCTTCACTGCTTCTATAATAATTCAATTCTTTCTCTCTGCAACACAATTTTGATGCGTATTATAAGGAGAGATATTTCTCTTGATCACAACTTCTTTTCAGAAATATGAGAATTCATCTGAGGTGAATAATCCTCCATTGTCTGATCTCAACATATTTATCTTCCTTTCTCTTAGGTTTTCTACTAGTTCCTTGAATTCCTTGAACTTACCAAATACTTCACCTTTTGAATTCAAGAAGTAAATCCCAGTTTTGTGTGAGTAATCATCAATAAAAGATACATAATATATGTACCCACTGAGTGATCGTGCTGACATCAGTCTGCATACGTCCGAGTGTACAATATCCAAGACTCATTTGGCTCTATTATTACTGCTTGGAAAAGGGCTCTTCACATTATTTCCTTGTGAAAAACCTTTGCACATGCCATCTGGATTCACCTGAATCTCTAGTAGTCTTGCTACCAATTTTCTCATGACTAGTAAAGCTCTATAGTGTAGGTGGGAAAATCTCATATGCCATAGCAGACTTGAATTCATAGTGTTGTGAATCAATGTTGAATATGAGCATCCCTTTAATTTATATATTCCTTGATCTAGGTGTATATCGGTGGCCACCCACCTATCCCAACTTTCTCAAAACAATCTTCTGACAATTTACTATTTTTAGCAATTTTTCGGGTCCTAAACTTGCAAGGCCATTTTGAGGGCCTAAACAACGTTTTTTCACAATCATGTACCTCAAAGAAAAACATAGGCTTTTATTGATCCCCAAAAATGAATCTCCTCATTGATACCTTTTCAACGAGTTGTCATGCACCCCAAAAGGAGATTGTTTTCCAAAGTTATGCCCCTAGGAAGTTGATACACCAAACTACCCAAAAGGGGGTCCACAAAACTGTTGGATTTTCATCTTCTGGGGTTAGTGTTTTAGATTTTCTTTATGTAAAAAATTCCTTTGGATCTTTATTGTACCAATAATGTTCTTGTGAATGTGATTAGTCATCACATCTCTTCTCATAGATAAGCTGCCACCATTCTAGCGAGTCTTTCACTCTGTATTTCTACAGTTTTGTACATTTCGCTCATTAATAGAAATTGTATATTATTGTGTCTATGTGTTCATGGTTATATATATATGTTATATTATTGGATATATGATATATCTCTATACATTTCTTTATTATATCTTTGCTCTCATTTAGTGCCGAAAATAATCTAGATCTGTGGTATCAGAGCAGGCTTCTCTTGACCATGTTCAAGTGCATGTCCCCAACGAGATCCAAGTATAGAAAAATAGTTCTCGATCTTGCATATATTGAGGAAAATATCTCTCGCACACGCAAGAAACCCTCCATGGCGGAAGAAAATAGAAACGACGTTGGAGAATATTCTATTAATGTGTTGCTTGAGAAATATCTCACGTGACAGAGGGACAAAATGATGGATAATTTATCCCACATCCTTCAATGCCTGTTGATAACAACATTCATGTATTCATCAAGCAACCACTTTGGAATCAACTCTCCTTTCAAGGAATAAGTTAATTTTGATATTCCCATATTTGAAGGTGAGATAGATGCGAATGCCCTAGAAAAATGGTTAAATGTGCTAGAAGGATACTTCTTTGTTCACGGTTTTTCCCACAACAAAAAGATCAGTTTCGCACTCCTTAAGAATCTTCCCCATGTAAAACATTGGTGGAAATTTACTGGGAAAAAAATTCCATAGAGGATTCTAGAATATATGCTGCCAAGCCCACTCGAGCATTTTTTTTGGATGCGGTCAAGGAAAAATATTACCATGTTGGTAACTATGACAACCAATACATGAGATGGACCACACTGCGTCAAGAGAGGGGCCAAGAAGTGTCAGAGTTCACCAATATCTTCCATACCTTGCGCACCAAGTTGGGTATCAAAGACTCCGAGCAACATTTCATTCTAAAATAATGTGGGGCTCTATACAGATACATCCAAACTGAAATGGATTTTCTAGACATCTCATCATTGGATGCTACTTATCGATATGCTGCTAAAATCGAGCATAAATTTAAGTACCATAAGAAGTGAGAGTTTGGGTCTGCAAATCCGCAACAACCAAAGTATGGTAATGACGACCCTAACAACCAGCCTTCAAAAAACCAATCCAATCCACAGGAAAATAAGGGTAATAGAAAGACGAAGAAGGACAATGGGAAATGGTACGATTTCGACAAAATCCCTTGGAAAAACACTGATGAATGTCGCTCGAAATAGTAATTTATGACCAATATAAAAGAAAAGGAGCCAAACCCTGATTCAAAATATGATTAAGAAAATACTCGTAGAAGAAAAATCATCGACGCATACCCCATTGCTAGTAGCGTGACCACAAAAATTCAACTAGAAGAACCAGTAGATCCTAAAGAGGGGGGAGTGCCTTTTCATTCAAAGATGTGGGTGAAGGCAACCCCACTACATTTTATTGATGATAGCAGAATCTAAAAGAACCTAATCTCAGCAGAGGTCATCAAATAGTTAGGATTGTTGACAACACCACACCCAAAGCCATACAACACTAGGTGTCTTTGCCAGGGACAAGATATTTGTGTCAACCCATAGTGTTGATTTCATATGACATCCATCTCTTCAAGGATGAGGTATTATGTGATCTTTCCTCGTTCGATGTTTGTGATGTTCTTTTAGGCCAACCATATATGTTGAAGCGCCATGCTATTTATGAGTCTCGACCTCGTAGTGTCATTGTTACTCTAGGGGGTTATCTCTATAGGACACCAGAGGTAGTTACGACTACCATCCCACCTAAAAAATCTCGCAAGGTAATATCTCATACTACAAAATTTAGCTTCTTGACAATCTGTTCAAAAGGTGAATAAAAGGACACGACAACCACTGTAGCCTCAATCCAATCACCTTCTATCCAATAGAATAAGTTCGACAAGATTGCAGGAAAATCCATATATTCCTTTTGCACACAGTCATTGCAGGTATCCTAGCTGGTTAAAAAGTTCCAACCCTTCCAACATGAGGTTCTCGACAACCTTCCACAAGCCAAGCAACAAAACTTCTCGAGGAAGGAAAGAAACTCACCAAGGTTCAAATTTAGAAAACACTTCCCCCTATCCCCAAGGAACTCAACACAATGGAGACAACATCGGTGGCAATCCACCTATCCCAACTCGCTCAAAACATGGTTCTAATAATTTACTATTTTTAGGAGTTTTTTGGGTCCCAAACTTCCATGACCATTTTGAGGGCCTAAATGATATTGTTTTTGTGATCAGACACCTTAAGTATAGCCAAAGGCTCTTATTGATACCCCAAAATGAATCTCCTCATTGAGACCTTTCCAACAAGCTATCCTGCGCCCCAAACATAGATCGTATGACAAAGTTACACCCTTGGGAAGTTGATACACCAAACTACCCAAAACGAGATCCAAAAAACTATTGTCTTTTCTTCTTCCGGGGTTAGGGTTTTGGAATTTCTATATGTTAAAAAGGACTTTGGAGCCTCATTGTAACAATCATATTCTTGAAAATGTGATTCACTGTCACATCTCTTCTCAGAGATAAGCGTCCACCATTCTAGTGAGTCTTTCACTCTATATTTCTATAGTTTTGTACATTTCACTTATTAACAGAAATTATGTATTATTGCATCTCTGTGTTCATGGCTCTATCTATGATATACCTTTGTTATATTATTAAATATATTATATATATTTGTACATTTATTTATTGTATCTCCGCTCTCATTTCATGACGAAGATAATATGGAACAATCCTCCTTCTTGGACACTGACAACAACTACATATTCAAACGTATTTCCTTTTGGCCACATGAGAACTTATCCATCTAAAAATGAAACCATAAAACCATTATGATCCAAAGATGAAATCAAGATAAGGTTCTTCTTCAAACCTAGTACATAAAGCACGCCATTCATCCTCATTGCCTTCCCGTAATCTAGTTTGTAGGAGGGCTCTCCTACTTCTTTGATCAGATACTGATAATCATCGTCGAGCTTCACATTATGAGGTGATTCCTTATGAATTAAGTTTGATAGAGATCCTTTATACCGTGTCATGTGCTTAGAATCACAACTATCCACCAACCAAGTATCATTTCCATGGGTGATTGTTCCTATCAGAGTTGATATTAGGACATAGTCATCATCACTTGAATCATATTCTCTTGATATTTTCTTAGGTGGTTCATCATTTTCGACGACATGAGCATGATGTCTCTTTCCCTTTTCCTTTTCTTTTATTTTAATAATAAGGGGAATTTTTTTTGCAACGTCTCCCAACTTTTCGCAACAGAAACACATCACATTTGAATAGTCTCTTCGATTGTTCTTCAAGTTTTGAGGTTTCTTTGGGATTGAGGGTTCTTTCTTACTCTTACTTTTCCTTGTATGAAAAGATGAAGCTTGATCATCAACCCTTAATTTATCTTCTCTTGCTACCAACCTTGCTTCCTCTGTGAGTGTAATCTTCCCATAATATGCTAAACTTGATTAGCTTCCTCCTTGAGCATCTTCCTTGAATGAATGAATCCCATGACCTTGGGAGACCATTCAAGGTGGTCATAACCATTTCTTCTTTATCAACAGTGTCTCCAATAACTTCAATCTGTTCCTATTCACCCTCAAGAAGTAAGAGTGAATGGACAGCTTCACATTCATCATCTGCGTCTTCAATACCATCCTTCTCTTGATGTTTTTTTCTTCAAATAGTCGAGTCAATGCACCCATCATCTTCTTCAGAGATTTTAATGAAGAAACATGATGGATCAGATGATCCTTGGTTGAGTCTGCAATAATCCTCTTGGCCATCGCATGGTTCATTTTATGCTTTGCCTTGGACTCATCTTCCTATGGTTTTGGAACTTCCTCCTCAACAAATCTTTCTAAATCATGTTCTTCAATAAGGAGGCCTACTCTGTACTTCCATGTTTTGAATTTTTCTGCTCCTTCCAACTTCTTGTCAATTTTGGTGCCGATAGTCATCCTTCTTCATAAGGTGAAATTAGTTTGGCAAAACACTTCCAAAAATTTGCGGAAAATCTTCTTTTTCAGGCATGCTTTAATACAATGTTGAATTTTTTATGTTTTTTCCAACAATTAAAGTATTATATTATTTTATTATTATTTAATATGAAAAAGAATCACAACTGAAAGATAGATATCCACAGAACAATAAGATATATCCTTAGGGAAACCCTCAAGTGGTAGAAAACCCTGCAAAACTGTACAATGTCATACATTGCTCTTTCACGAAAATCAAGACCAGAGAGACCTAGAGACGAACCAATAATAACCTCCTAGATAAATCCACTCTACTCTCTTGTACTTATATTCGATGAGTGATCTCAAAATGACTAGACATAACCTATATTATACTCTAAAAGACCTAAAAAACATGACTTATCAATAAACCCTTTCACAATTACACTTAGGAATAACTTCTGAAATTACATAAAATATCAACAATTCAATAGGTGGCATTAGCATCCCAATGAAATTTCCATTGTATGTTAAGTCTGTCATGAAGTCTCCTTTGGGAATCAAGTGATGAATCGTATCTATGCCTATACGTTATTCATTGGTATAAGTTGGTTATAGGGTTTGTGCTTTTTTTAAGTGATTGCATGTGTGGAATTTTTTTTTCGGGTTACACAAACTTCATTGTTTTTCCAAACAATTAACCTTTGTCAAATGTATTTACCTTAATTATGACAATAGAGTCTTCTCTTGAATATGTTATATGCATTTAAAATCTTCCCTTTTCCCATTCCACCATTATTTTCGTACTGATCTTTTCTTGTTCTCTAACATTTGATTCGAAAATCTAAGTTTATCTAATCATAGTCAATTTTTGTAGGCATATTTTTCCGATGATGCAGCTAATATATCTTCAAGAAAGACCTCTACTCGACTGAATAATGAGATAATGCAGAAATCTGTATATCTGTTAACGCTTTGTTCTCTGTATATTCTCTACAATTTGTTAATTATATTGATTCCTTCGTATCTGAATACCTTAAACTTAATATAATACCTTACACTTAATATAGTATGTCTACAACAATTTGAGAATAAATGTTTTTATTAATGAATTTCATCAATTTTTTTATGAATACTTTAATTTCAGCATTATGTTGAAAGCTAATTGGAATTTGTTTACATGAAAAACATAAAAAGTTGAACATATGAACTCTTCCAATGCTGACTCCGTTCGTCACGGTGAACTTCAAAGAGTTCGTTGTCGACACAAATCAAACGAGTCTGTTATGTTCGATAGTAGATGACAGTTTGGAAAGTATATTGCGTGAGGCCATATATCCTTTGGGAAAGTTCTTAGTCATAATTGGATGTTAGCAAACATACTCTTGAGATGTGGCCATGTAGCATCGGTGGATTCTCATATATGGACTATTAATAATCTTAGTTATATTCTGTCTTGTATGTGAAGTAACATCAATTGCTAACATCCTTAGGCTTATTAATCCCTGCATAGCTTCGGCCCTCGCGGTCCACTACCGTTGACTAGGTATTAACGAGTGCATTTTGTGACATTATTTGGTCGATTTTGTATTTTTTTTAAAAGGTTTTTTTTTAAGTATGTTGTGAATTTTTATTTATTTATTTCTTTTTTAAAAAATTAAAAAAACTTTATTATAATTTTCAAAATCTATATTTCCATTTTTTATTGGCCTCACATTATTGACGGTACTAAATATCCTTGGTAGAGGGAAAACACATTTTCTTAATTGTCACAATATAAAATTGATTTAAAAATTAAATAAAATCTATTCATTTTAAGGTTTTGATCTTCTACACGTATTTCTGACAGTTGTTTTTGTTGTTGTCTATGTATTGTTTCGGTCGCAGTCGATGCCATCACGTGGAAATCTGCATGTTATTCCGCGAAAAACGTATTTCCCTCATCCACCTTCAACCCCTGGCCATAGCTCATGCATGATGCAATTGAGATGCCTGTAAAATCTATTCTCTTTGAAAAGTTATGAAAAACCAGAAAACGTTGAAACCAAAAAAATGAGGAAGACCTGAAACCTGCTTTGTGTAACAACCCTAGTAGAATATATGTTTAGGGATTATTAAGTAAAAATTTATTAGGTAATTATTTTTTCTATCATGTTATTAATTAAACAAAGATTGGTATAATGATACTAATTAAATATTTATTGATTAATTAATTGTTATAATTTGATTAATTAATCACCTGTTACATTCATTGACATGGGTATTAAATTTAAAAGGGTTAATAAATTTAATTGTTTAAATTAGAGGATTACGTATACGGAGGGGATAAAGAGAATTAATAAACGGATAATGAACATTAATAATTGGATAAGGAGCATTAATAATCCGATAAGACAATGAATTTGGGGATAAGGAAAGGGAAAGGAGGATATGAGGAGGCTTATGGAAGGAGGAGGGGGGATTTTTTATTTTGAGGGTTCTCTTGGATTTGCGGAGGGGAGTTGAGTTCTGTAGTCGGGAAGGATTAGTACAGGGGGCACCGGTTTGCTGGAGGTTTTGGGCACGAGGGACAGGATATCCATATGGTATCTTGGAGCTAGGAAGTTGTCCTAGTTGGCAGGGTGGAAACACGGTTTGGGCAGAGTTGGTCGGTGGCTTCAAGCTGGGCAAGGCAGCAGCAGGAAGGTCAATAAGACAAGTGAAGGGTTAGCATCAGACCAAGGTATTTTAAATTACGTATTTGTTTTATTCTGTTATGAAATTATTATTCGTTGATAAATTTAACATGCGTATGTGTTGAATTAAAAGAAATTATTGAGTTTTCTGCATTCAAGTAGAAGTTATTGTTTCAGTTTATGGAATAAATTTTTATTTAAATTAATACGGTTACTACACATGGTATCAGAGCCCTGGTCCAAAGTCTGGAACCAAGGGCCTACTTACCTACCTACCCACCTAACCTGTAAGCCACGTATACATTGATTTTAAGTATATATATTCATTAATAGGAATTATTAATGTTAGAATTTTAACTACTTCTGAGTATTACCTTTATAAGAAGTTGTTAAACTATAAACGAGACACTTTAACCACTTTTCCATTTTTGTAAAATTCGTTGTAATTGCGCACAATATATATATATATATATAT